>CAKNXH010050026.1:1227-21564 GCA_932178445.1 Andricus quercusramuli
ATCCGGCAAGATGTCTGCATGCCGAGGGCCGAGCAATTATACCAATTACATGAGACAAAACTTAATTTTTATAATAAACGTGGAAAAAATTATTTTTCACGGAAAGTGCATGTGGATATTATTCTTTATTTTTTCAAAGCTATTCAATTGAATAATAAAATCGTTTCCAAAAAAATCGATTTTATTATTTAATTGAACAGCCTTTCAAAAATAAAACATAATATCCAAATAAATTTATGTTGAAGAATTATTTTTTTCCAAGTTGTTAAAAAAATCAAGTCTCGTCCTATGTAATTGGTATTATTGTTTGGCCCCCGGCGTGCAGACATTTTGAATTTCCCTCACCAAACTTAAAATACCTAATTAGTTATTTTTATTTTAAACACCAGCTAACTTCACTTCGTAAAGTGCTGAGGGGGAAATGATGGATTAAATGCATGGGACAAAACTTTATTTTATGTTATATATTCGTAATAAATAATAATTACTGTCATTTTGTTATTTCATTAAATAGTAATTTAAAAAAATAGAAACTAACAATGAACATAAAAACAATGAAATATTGTGAAAAAACACACACGAGATGAAAGAAATGAAATAAGCAAAGTTTTGAGAAGAATGTTCCCACTTATCGGGCTGATTTTTTCACTGTCAATGTTATTTTTTACGAATAAAACCAAAACAACACATCTTATCAAAAAGTGACCAATGACAAATTTGTAGATCTTTTTTTCACGCACAAATTATGTTCACCCATCATTTGTCGTATCGTGTATAATTTGGTCGTAAAATTGAACGTTTGGATTTTTCATTATTTTTTGTGCAATAAAAATGTCAATTATCGATTTTTCAAGAAAATTCAAAAAGTTGTTACGATAATCTCGTCAGGCGTGCAAAAAGAAATACTTTTCTTGTCCTGACTTTTTTTCGTATCGTGCGTTGTTTGGCTGAAAATGTTAATTTTCGTTTCTTTTTTTAGATTTTGAAAATGCTGTAACTCTGAAAATTTTGATTTTTTGAAAAATGTCATGAGAATAAATTGTTTGAATTTTCGATGACTATGAGCGCCCGTACATATGATTTTCAAATTTTGAAAAAAATTGTCTTAACAAATTTTTAAAATGCTCTTACTTTTTGAATTTTTATCCAAAATGGCTGGCTAACGAACTCGGCCTTTAGTTCAGTAGACTAGTAGAGTATACCAAAGGACAATCGAATCGATCTTTTCTTTCGAAAGTTATCGTGCTAACAAACTAAAAATCTACAGACAGACAGACGGACAGACAGACACATTCGTAAAAACCTGTTTTTTGGGTTCAGGGGGTCTCAAAACGTGGACATTTGACAAAAACTGGGGGGGTCAAATTTTACACAAATCTAATACCTTCTCTAGATGAGAATGCAAAAAAAGAATTAAATGCAATTTCAGAGGAAAGTCCAGATGCAATGCAGAATGCCCATTCCATAACAAACATTTCATCTATCTTATTCGATTCTGAAAAAGATCCCAGAGTGCAAGAACTTCAATTCGGTAGTAAAAGATTGATTAAAAATTACATGAAAATAAGTCCATATCTGTAAAGTGAACTCAAGAAATACAATTTTCAAAACATGAACAAATAAATATAATAACATTACAGAGGAAGTTCCACAATCTATAAGAGAACCAAGAAGAATAAAAGTACCATCTCTGTCATCTGATCATGAAGATAATCCCGAAGTGCAAGTCTCTCGAACTGGTATAAACAAACTAATTATTATCTGAAAATAATACTTTGTATCTGAAATAAATTCACAAAGTAAAATTGCAAAATTAAAAAATTTCAGAGAAAATTACAGAAACCAGCGAAATACCACCGGTTGCAAAGAAGAGGCCCAACCTAGAGAAAATGCTACTTAATATGAATAAGAAAGATGAAAATTCTGGTAAATTTTCATTAAATTATAGCATTAAGCCATTTCCCTTTCGGAGTAGGCGTGACGCACACAGTGAGGAAGGGAGACTTGTGGGGAAGGGTGTGCAAATTTTTAGTTTGATCTAGAATTCCTGTGTTATTTATTTGAATAATACGTTCGTTTTGCAACACGGCTCCGACCCAGGTAGCTGATCAATCTCTTTATCGATCACCCCAAGTGAAGAGCCTCACAAATTCATCATGTTAAGCTCCCCACTCGGGCCCATTACTATCCAAAGTCTTTTGTGTAAGGCGTCATTCACTCTACTGACACTCTTTTCACAAACTATTAGTCACCAGAATTTTCTGTCCTGGCATACCTCTCTAGCTTCCTTCTCGTCCATATATTTCCTCATGCAAGCTCTTGAGTTTTTATGGCTTCTTATGTCTCTTCGAATCAGGTTCTCATTAGCACATTCTAATAATTTTTTTTCGCGGTCTGCCTCTGGGCACACTGCCATTTACTTTACCTTTATATACGTGCTTCGTTAGTCGTTCATCTTTTCATTCTCTCAACATACCCAAACCATCTTAGCAAATTTCTTTCACGTATGTCATCTAGTGTCTCCTCCACACCACATTCTTTGAGGATTATCACATTACATACTTTGTGCATCATTATTTTGCCGCATATCCTGCGCAGAAATTTCGTGTTAATCGAGTTAATTATTTTACCCTTATCTTTTTCTTGATAAGTCCATGTCTCGTTGCCGTACAGTAGAATCGGTGTAAATATAGAACTATGTATTGCACTTTTAGCTCTATTTGATGTATTTTCACTTCTGATAAAGGCCATAACATCCTTATCATCTGCGAAAGCTAACCCATTTACCCTCACTGTCTCCAGATCTACACCTTCTTCGTCAGAGGAAAACATTCTCAGAAACTTGTACATGTATATAGTAAATAGCCCTAAGGACATAACTCACACACGCGCTACCTATGTATATTGTTTTTATTGCTTGTAGGAGCCATTCATTCACTCTGTACTCTTTAAGGGCTTCCCAAAGTTTGCTTCTGTCCACCTTATCGAACGCTCTTTCTAGGCCAACAAATGCACAGAAGATTTTTTCCTTACTCTGAAACATTCTTGTGCAGTTGCTCTAGTCGCCATTTCCTTTGTATATTGGTACGATTATCGCTTCTTTCCAATTATCTAGAACTTCTCCCATCTCAATACATAAATTTATCAGTTCGCACAACAACCGTACTTGAGTATTTTAGCGTTAATACTGTCTACACCAGCTGCCTCAACATGTTGTAAGTTCTCAATTATATCCTTAATCTCAGTGACACAGATTCTCTCAATTGAATTTTTTAACGCATTGTGTTTCATCTCGCAGTTGTAGTGCCGCATATCTTCAGCTCCCAAAAATTCCTTGAAAGCCCTGGCGGACCAAACGAACGGAGCGGATACGCTACAGCGTATCCTTATAGTATCCACATCGTATCCTCTCCGTATCATGCAAGAAAAACGCATTAAAAAAGAAAGATTAACATTTCACTTGTTGAAATTTGGATTCTACGTGAAATTTTGAGTTAAAAGGTCACAGAGTAATCGCAATAGTTTTTCTTGCAACATTAAAAACTTTTAATAAATATAATACTTATCGATGACGTGCGCTGAAGGCGACTTCAAACGCATCGTCATTCAGTAGCAGTTCATAGGCTTTATCCGTCGACGATGCGTTTGAAGTCGCCTTCAGCCCACGTTATCGATAAGTATTATATTTTTTAAAAGTTTTTAATGTTGCAAGAAAAACTATTGCGATTACTCCGTGACCTTTTAACGCAAAATTTCACGTAGAATCCGAATTTCAACAAGTGAATTGTTCATCTTCCTTTTTTAATGAGTTTTTCTTGCATGATACGGAGAGGATACGATGTGGATACTATAAGGATACGCTGTAGCGTATCCGCTCCGTTCGTTCGGTCCGCCAGGGAGAGTCTCTCAAAGCGTCTAGTATCCTGTCTGTATAATAAAGCATTTCCCCTTTGCTGTTTCTCATGCTGACAAACTCTGTACTTCTACTTCCCTTCATAGATTCGTATAACAGTTCCTTGTTTCATTCAGGATCGTTTTGTGTTTTCTACTCTTCTTCTATTCTGATGTTATCTTTGCTTTTCTTGACTAGCTGTTTAATTTTACTCTTTTTGTGTCTGTAATCATTTCCAAGTCTATTTATTTTCCCATCGCTAAGAGCTGTGATGTTCAACGTTTTGTTGTACGCTTCTTTCTTATCTTGTCAGGCTGACTGAATTTTATCTTTCCACTATCCATCATCAGACGTTCTTCCTACAACCGCCGTACCACGCACTTTCGTCGCACTCCGAACAATGACATCCTCAAACAAGGCTGATACGCTCTTCATATTTTTATTAGCTATTAGCGCCTTCCAGGTTGCCTGATCTATACGTTCGTATATCTTGTTCTAAAAAGCTATTTGCACTTCCGGTTTCTGTGAATTTTCAATATTGATTCGCGTTTGTTTCGTTTTTTTTTTGGTTCTCTTCCTTCTCCATCCCTGACCTAAGTTTATTTTGGAGACTGGGAGGTTATGATCAGTATTGCATTCAGAACCCCTCATGACTCTTGTATCTTTTACTGGCTCTCTTAGTCTTTCATCCGCAATAACAAAGTCAATTATACTGTCGCTATTTCCTGTACATCAGGGGTAAATGTGGATCATTTTATGTCTAAACCAAGTATTTGTCATGAATGAGCTTTTTTCTAAGCATAAGCTAACTAATCTTTTCCCGTTATCACTTCTTCTTGTTGGATTCCCAAAATTACCTAGCACCATTTCCGTATGTTCATCTTGATGCTGGACACCGACCCATCCATTCAGTTCTCCTAGTATAATGATTCTTTCGCCATAAGGCGTCTTTTACTTCGTTTGTATCATCATCAACTGGGACGTAGCACGCTATGATGAAGAATCTTTTGATTCCTATTTTAATTCTAACCCACAACAATCTGGGGGATACAGCATCATGATCTCTGAGATGCAGTATTGCTTTTTCACCCATAATCAAACTTACCCCCTGACTACCATCTTATTCACTATCCACAACTGACCTTATTTTAAATCCGCCTTTGGATAACCCATTTTCTATCTTATTAGTGTCGCATCCGCCTTCCTGTGTTTCAAATCTACATTGAATATCTAGCTTTCTTACGTGCATAGTTTCCCGTAATTCCAAACACTCAGTCTTCATTCATCGCCTGACACTTGACCTCTAACTTTACCGTGTGCATGCCTTTCGTCAATGAAAGTTTTAGTCCATTAAGAGGCTATTTCATTGTTTGTATTATTCATTGTGTAAAGTGTACATCCAACTACCACCTTCATGCGAAAAATTTATTTTGTGAGTCGAAATCATGTCCAAATTAAGTAGCTAGTCTTTGTTTGGTAGAGAGTCTAGTTATAACGCCAGACCCTCCAAACTTCAATTAATAAAGGGTGAGTATGCGGAAAGAACTGGATCCGACAGAGCCATAGTTTTATATCAAAAATGTATTCCAAGTAGTTCATATTCTGCCATTCGTTCCATTGAAAAAAAAAAAATATTTTTTGTGGTATAGGTCTAACAATCGAACAACTGTTGCTAAATAAATCAAATGAAATATTGATCAAAATAAAACTTCTCGAAATGCGTATGGATGACATGTCTCTTGGCACCAACACCAATATTACAAATTTTTTCGAATCAGATAATTGCCCAGAATTGCCAATACAGAGTACTGAAAAATTCAATGAAGTAGCAGAGAAGCTCAAGAAAAAGAAATTTTTCAACGAGATGGTAATTATACTTGAACTCAAATTTACTTCGAATTCAATTAAATCAATTAATTATTAATTACACTAAGTGTTGTAAATTATGTCTCAGTAATTGCCTATCACGTCAGGACTGGGAGAAAATTGAGGTCAAAGAGTAAACAAACGTGTTTTTGGCCATTTACGAAAATTCATAGTGGTTGAATCCGACGTGCAGGAAATTTCGGAAATATCTCAGATCAAACCTAAGACTCTGTATATTGAGGTGCTCCATACAAGCGCGCGACCATGCATGCAAAAAAATGACTACAAAAATACATCAACAGTGCTTCAGCGGTACATGAGAAACAATTTTCAGAGTGCACCGGAATGTACAAAGTCTAAGCTTTACTTTGAGATATTTTCGAACATGCAGCACGCCCGGTTCAACCGTTATAAATTCTTAAAAATGGCCAAAAACGCATTTTGTTGACACTTTGACATAATTTTTTCAAAATTCTGATGTGATAGGCAATTTCTGAGACCGAAATTGTGTTCAGCGCCAAAAAAAAATATAAAAAACGCCCAGTCACTTTTCATCTACATCCAAAAAGCAAATAAACGTCACGTAGTGTTTTAATTATTATTATTAACAGTACTTTATCATGATTTCATATAGGCTGGTTCTTGTGGGTTGATTGGTGGACGAAATTTATCAAATATAGTTCACAATATTTGTATGAAACTTTTTAGCAATTTTATTGCACAAAAGTACAGCTGGACAGGGTTTAAAGGAAAGATTTCACTATCTGAAACCAAATTTTCAAATTTAATAGTATGTAAGTATCACAGTTTCTCTCTGTAAGTATTTAAAAATGTTATCAAATATTTTTAAAGATTTGACAGAAATAGAGACCATCATTAAAATCAACCGCAACACTGCTGTAGTTACTTTCATCTTCAGGTGCAGCCAGAAAAAGGAAACCCCAAGCTACAGATGAGCAAATCGGCCATTTCGCGTCAAGGTGGCTAGCTGGTGCTAAAAAGAGATATACGTTTGAAATGTATGTTAGAACGAATTTGATGAAATTTGAAAATTGTAATAATGATGACCTACCAGTGTATAATTTTATTTGTTTCCTTAAGGAAGAAGCAAGGAAATAAGGAAATTGGGGAGAAAGATTCTGAGACAGATGATTCTGAAAGAAGAGATCTGGTTGATGATGATGACGGAGATGATGAATATGAATTTGACGAGGAACTTTAATACATTTCAGGAATATATAAGAATAAGATGTTCCAGATTTCTCACCTGGTGTTATAATAAAAGTTTTTTTTTTTTTACTAAAAGTTGTCTTTAGAACCCTCTAATTACAGTTTTTTCAATTTGTTCTAAAAAAATCTGTTTTTTCAAGACAATTTTGATAACAATTATATAGAAAACAAAAAAGGAGGTGATTGAAGCTGTTTTTGTGACAATGAAGTGCAATAAACTTGGCCAATTTTTGATTTTAAATTTCTTCTTTTTGCATGATTTGAGGAAGTAAATGAAAAAATTTAACCTTCGCTAAATTGAAGTTTCAAATCATGCCTTCAGAATGAGATGAAGAACATAATGAAATACTCACTGAGTCTCCAATAATTAGAAAAGCATGTGCAAACACATCTCATTTTAAAGAGAATATTTTGAAACTTAATTCGGCAAAGTTTAATTTTTTTCTATTTATTTCCCTCACGCACGCAGAATGTGGTAGTTGAGAATCGCAAATTGGACAAGAACGGAAACATAATGAGCTTTCTATAGGCTCCATACAAAATCTTTTTAACCTAATTGATCGCTGAGATATTTACAAAAACCGAAGGGTAAGTTATGAAAACGATTTTTTTGTGGACTGACCATGAAGGGCCTGGATTAAAGAATCGGTTTCAACTTTCTGGAGCGTAGAGATGGCACGTGGGAGAGACTGAACGTCGCTCAAGTTCAAGTAGTCAGGAATATCTCCGGTCTGAGCGCCAGGAAGTTATGACGGGTTGTTTGATCTGGGCTCTCAATTCTGGCCGATACTATGGTTGCATTATATATTTGAAACTCATAACATTGCTAAGTTGTTGTGCCTGCTATTTCTAGTAATGCTCTCCAAATGTTGTCTATAGCATTGATGATTAACTCTTTCAAAAACTCCCATTATTAGAAGCATTTATTCCTATTTCAAAATTTATTTGGAACCGTACACTTGTTGAAATACTCGGTATCATATTCGGTTGTAAGTAATTTATCAAATACTTTGATTTGCAACTAATAACCGCAGCCCGTTATTATCGATATTTGAGTTGATCTCATTTCTAGATTCATGGAATCTAAAAACGAAGACATTGTGGAAAAAACATTATTGCCGATCGCAATATTCATTCGTCCACTAGAATAGTCTATTTTCTCTGGATTTGGATTCATCTTGACTAACAACTTTGGATGCACTAAATTCGCAACCATCATTTCAACTTGCGAACATCGTAGACACTTACCTACCAATCCCTATAATGAATTGTGCGCCTAATTTCTCGTGTACACCTGGATACAACTACGTGGCTTCTATACTGTCGTTTGTTCACTGTTAATTTTAATCGTAAATCGTGACATTCGTGCCATTTGATACTGCACAAAACACTCTCTTCATTAGGACTTACATGAATGCTTGCCGATGACTGTAAGAATTTTGTAATTTTAAAAATACTGAAAAATACGGTTTACTGACAAATATACGTTCAAAAGTTAAAACATCATTAAATAAGTACTAATTTTTTGAAAATATTTCGAAAAAATAGTCTCAAGCAAACTATCTTAAGCAATTCCTCAGTCAACATTAAAAAATACTAATTGAATTGTGTGATTTTACAGCTGTTGGAGTATCCCTTGTTTTTGCAGTTGGATGAAAATTGATCTTATTTCCAAATCGTGAGCCTTTATTATCAACTATCTTATGAGGAGATCTCCTGAGCATCAACGCCCTGACGATACTATACAAGAAAACCATAAACCACAACGTACAAAATATTGTGAATTTTTTGCAACCATTGATTTTTAATTATCATATAACACTTTGAATTTTATGTTGTAATTTAATTTTGCATTGTAATAATAACTAAAGTGATGTATTGTGATACTTACCGTGGATGTACACTAAAAATGCGCACATTTTTTAAACATTCTGTATAGGAAAAAACAGTAATATTGTACACCTTTATGTTAAAAATACGTAAAATACCTCTTAATCTCATGCGAAAGTCCGAAGCTTTCTCACAATATATTTATCATGTATTTATTGTTACTGTATGAATTTATATTTGAATAACAATAAAAGAAAATATAATAATGTACGAAATGCATTCTTTACTGTAGAATTATTTTGAAAGTAGCATGAAGATACTTTCATGATAGAATATTTCAGGAGCGTACCAGGGATACACTTTAGGTGCCTTCAAAACAACAATCCGCCAAAATTTCCCGCAAATGTTGCAGACAGTTTTAAGTCAATGTTCCAACAATATTGCATAGGAATATTCTGAGTACTTTTGAGGAAATATTCTAGAAATAATCCACTAAAACATTGTAAATACTTTTAGGAAAATATTCCAGCAATATTCCACAGGAATATTCTAGATACTTTCAGTCCAATATGTCAGCAATATGGATAGGAAATATTCCTTCAATATTCTATGGCAATATTCCGATAGTGGGACATTTATATATTCCTTCAATATTACTGAAATATTCCGCTGCAATATTGCAAAAGTTTCAAAGGAATATTCCTGTAATATTGAAGAAATATAGCGTGCTATGGGGGATGCAGAATCAGCTTGTTCTTCATGTATGCCATTATACGGAAATGGAAGTAACTGCACAAAATTTGGGAAACTAGCGTCTCAATTCAAGGTCGATTTCTACGCAAGAAGGCAGCATCTTCCACTTACTGCCTTTTTCCGTATAAACGATTTGGAATTTCGACAGCATCTGTAAGTTTACACGGTAATTAACAATTTATGTTAATTATTTTTTCATATATTGGTAGGTGGCACCGAAATTACCCAATAAGAGTCGAAAAAGTATTGAAATATCTATTTAAATTAAACTATTAAATTTTATAGCTACTGCCTTTTTCCATAGAACGAGAAAACTTTTAATTGTTTCATCCAACTCAATTCTTAATGGATGCATGGTAGCTGTACACGATTGGGGAAGATTCGATTTTTCTTCTATCTTTTTAAATTGTTTTCAGTTGATTATTTTTAGGCCAGGTTATTTGCGGTGATTGAACTCTTGACCTTAGTTGTCTATATTTTTTAAATTCCCAAGGTGAATCTTTCTTTCATCTTATCTTGCGTATTCGACGTCATCTTAAGTTTGTGGGAAGCAAGGGGCTTTGTGTCTTTCTCAAGGCTGTTACGTAAATCACATGAATTTTTCATGATGTAAGATTGCTGAGACAGTAAACGAACAAAAAACATTTTGTTAAACCACACCAGTTGAAAACTGGTCTTGATGATCAAAATGAATCCACACACGTAATCACATGTTGAGTCACGTTTATTTTCTTCGGCACAAAATATCTTATAATGTTTCAAGATGATTAGCGGTTCTAATACTTCTTTGAGAAATCAAACTACATTATATTTACAAGAAAAAGAGAATGAAATGCCCAACAATAAGTATATCCACAAGGTACCTTGTAAGCTAGCTGGTTTACTTGGGCTTCAAGGGCGTGATTTTCTCATACCTTGTGGACTTGAATGAATTTCAACTCACTAAAACTCAGAGGAAAATTTCAAGAATCGGTGATTCTCTTAGAAGCGTTAAAACACAATTCGATGATGTTCTCAAATGCAGTAACACAGAAATCGTTGATATTCTCAGATGCGGTAACACATAAATCGTTGATATTCTCAGATGCGGTAACACATAAATCGTTGATGTTCTTATATGCGGTAACAAAGAAGTGGATTCTTTGTTCTCATTTAGAAAAGCTCCTAAACATAAGCTCAGCTCAGAGACTGACGAGAAACTGAGGCCTGGTAAGGACAAAGTCATCGTTCTCATTTTGAATAATTATTCCAGCCAAACGGCTAAAAATAATTAATTGAAAGAAATTTTATTTTTTTATTCACTTCCTGACAGGTGAAAGGCAAATTAAATTAAAAAAGGGATCAAAAATCAGTTTTTAACACCCCTTGAGCCAAACGGCTCAAAGAAATGACAAACGAATATTTATTTCAGCCAAACGGCTAGAAACAAATATTTCTCCTTTGAATAATAGCTCGGACAAATGGCTGTAGATATTATTATTTGATTTTTGATCAATCTGTCAAAATAACAAAAAAAGAAACTAGTTGACTAGTAACAGAAAGTTACTAGTAGCGAAGCCGGTGGTTATAGCACATTGAATACTATAACCAACGCTGCCACCATCAGTTTGTTACAACCCAACCTAGTTCGTAATTTTTTTATCATTTTTATTAACCCTTTCCTGTCGATAGGCTAGAGTTGTGGAGGCGTCCAAACTGACATCTTTTGAATGTCTCTCAAGATGTTATAATTTTTCCACTTAAAATTCCACTAATTGAATTCTAAGCTTTTGTGGGATTTCGTGTCTTCAATTCCCCCCATCCAAGGGGGAACCTTTTGGTTCCTTCAGTGGAACCTCCTTCTTGTATTTATTGAGAACCTTGCTTATATTTCTTAATTATAGCACAAAATTGAATTTTATTATGGGGTGGGTTGACCTTTCAGATAATAATGGTAAGCACAATTTAATATTGTTTTACACAATTAGAATCACATTTATTCTGTAACCCCCACATTGATTTTTCCCTAAATAGAGAACGACATGTATACATATAAATTACTAATATTAGGAACGATACAGATTTACTCACCGCTTCAGATGTACATTCTTTCTCACTTGAATTACCGAAAGATTCCTTACCGTTTTGAGATTCGGTAAGGTAACTCATTCCTTATTGGTTCCCTTTTACATTTTTCACTCTCACTTTTCAATATTTGTGTTTACAAAAGAAAAGGATTCCAGTGGCCCCTTTTAACCAGGATTAAAAGTCCCTTTTACACTCCTTTAATCCCTTTTGCCTTTTTTTTTATAAAGACAAATATAACCTATTTGAATAAGATATCGTATTGTTCTTTGGTTATCTTTTTAATTTGTGACTCAATTTTTAATATTTGTACTTACGGAAAAATGGATTCCAGTGGCCCCTTTTAACCAGGATTAAAGGTTTTATACTCCTTTTATACTCCTTTAACCCCTTTGGCTATCTTCCAATAAAGACAAATACAACCTATTTGAATGGGATTCCTCACCGCTTTAAGATTCGGTAAGATAACCCAATCTTATTGGTTCTCTTTTAATTGTCACTTTTACGATGCCGTTTAATATTGGCGGAAGCGGCCTTCGCTATGATTCGGGTCCACGTATTTATAGTGGCACAACGTTAATATGATGGTGCCAATTACTTTTAACGACCCTATTACACTACTTGGTGTCGAAACGTGGGACGTTGTATTACCGTGTAATATATTAACAAGACGGGCGTCGTCGGGTCTCTTGAGAAGAGATTTGTTGAGACTTTTTACTTGATCGAAGATCATGATTTTTCTCATCATGATCGCTACTGCATTTAATTTCAATAATTTAATTTTCTCACTTAAAAACAAAAGAAAAGAAAGTGCATTGAGAGTGAAAGCATTCTTGAGACATTATCAGGGATGATTAATTCTTTTATTTGTATAATTCGTGAAAGGAAATTATAATGAATATTTTCTTTTAAAATTTAATTCTACCTCAATTTCTCATCTCGCTTGGTTCCATTTTACTACATATTTATAATCAGAATTTTAACGTAAATAACGCTGTGTTTGCGGAATTTGTGATATTCGCGTTACATCCGCCTTGTCCCACTTATTTCATATTTTTATATTGAATACTTTTATCTTTAATGATAATATTTTTAATTTTATTTTTTTATCGTCGCTTGTTGGGGGGGGGGGGTGTAACACTGTAGGACTTCGTTACGCCTGGTTAGCCCCTCAATTTTTTCATCTTTTTGTTTAAGTAGATCTTTATAGTATTCCACCTCCTCTTTCTGGCGATTTATACTCTCTATGGCTTATTCCTTCAACAGACACTAACTGACGATCGCGCTTCAAGTGAGAGCTTTCTTCTGGCTAAAAATATTTTAACAATGAAATTAACAATTTTCTAATTGACTGAAATGTTACAAAAATATTTAAGTTTCTACATCTATTATACCTCATAGCAATCGGTTTCCATTTCAGTTAAGGGTGTTGGTTAAATCCGACTTGGAATTTTTTTTTATAGGCACGGCACTGACTCCATATATAATTTTTCCGAAGTATTTGAGAGCGAAAGAAAGAAAACTTGTCAAATATCCGGGGTTTTGCGAGATCCTCGGATCAACGAAATTGATAGAAATGAAGCCTTTTGCGGAGGGAATAACTATTTTCGCGGAAATTATGAATTTTTCGAAAGGGAGAAAGCTGCGGATAACAGAAGACAGCATTTGAACGGCGAGAACCGTTCGCAAATTTATTTGTTTACTCACAATTCTGACATCACAGAAGTATTTCCAGGCATTAGCCAATATTCGAAGACCCAAAACTTCATGATGGTGAACCTAAATTTCGTGAAATACGTCGCGAAATGGAGAAAAATGTGGAACAAAATTGAGATGTCCTGTGTATGTGAGGACCATAAGACTGTATTGGTAAGCAGCAAAGCAAACTCGTCATACAGACCGGCTGTCAAATTCGCGTTTAGAATCTTCAATGCTCTGAAGTCCGCACCACACATTAGCACTCGCGAAATCGTGGCGCAAATATTTAAAAAGTTTTTGAAGACAGCAACTGCAAATGCACTTTATCACCGGTTTGTTTTTCTTTGCGCTGTCATCCTTCTTGGAATAAATTGTCTCATCCTCCTGTCCTTCTGCTTCTTCCTCGCTTTCCTAAAATAAAACAATCGCTATGCTAATGTGTCTTTTTAGGAACAGCTTTGATTAAAGAAAAAAAAACATTTACATCATCCCGAGGTTCATAATATATATGGGGTAAAATTTCCCAAGTGTCCCCACCTAAAATTTTGTTGGCGCCTATCTTATTTAAACTCCGCCAGATTGTAGTGCTAGTGGACCTTTTTTACATTCTGTGAAGGGGGCCCACCTAGTATAGCGGGTTGTCAAGATACAGGGGCCCGAATTTTCAACGATTCACCCCGACTGCTAACCTTCAATTGTACATAACTCCTGTTAAAGTTATCCAATTCAACTTTTATATAAGGGTTTTCGAAAGGTATTTTAACAAGGTTTACAACAAAAATAATCGTTGAACGATAAAAAAATTATTTCACCTTGATTTTCCATTTTAAAAAACATTTTTGTGATTTTCTCCCAATGCGGCATTTTTGATATTTTTTTAGTTAGGCTAGAAAAAAAGCTTGATTTTTTCTCTTGAAAAACACTCCAGAACGAAAATGGGATGGCAAGTATTGGTTGAGTTGTAGAAGGTCATAAGAGCGCGGGTGCCCCGCGCTAACCAGCCACGGGGCTTCTAGGCGTGCTGTATGACTCAGTTGTTCTAATAATTGATAAAAATGATTTTTCAGTTAACATTTAACGAATATTTCATTTTATCCTTACTTTCATGTAGCTGGAGAACAATTTATATATTTTCATAATTAAAATTTACAAATGGTTCCATTGTAGGAAAACCATAGTTAATAATAGAATCATTAACGATTTTGGTGGACGGTTCTGCTTATCTGTTACATTTCGAGATGGTTTTTAATAAGTCGTCTTGCTTCACACGTTTTGGTGAGTTTTTTTGGTGTTAATCTCTTTGCCTTCAACCATTTTTGACGTGAGTCTCCTTGCCTATCACATTTCGGAGTGCCTTTTTTAAGTGAATCCCCTCGCCTCTCACGTTTTGGGGTGCTTTTCGGGTGTGAGTCCCCTTGCCTCTCACTGTGTTACTTAAAAAGTGATTTTTTATTCAACTTAACGTTCACTTTGCTCTTCTCTTCGCGATCTCTTTGCAATTTTTCTCTTCGGGAAAATGTCATACTGTGGAGATGACGAATACTTTTTCAAAATTAGAGTCGATTCTGAAGAGGGTACAAAGGAATGGTATTTTTGTGTGCCCAGCACAGTCTTTGCAGAGTCGAATCGAGTTTTAAGGTTTTCAGCAGTGGCGGCATGATTTTCTTTGGAGATGAAAAATACTACCGTTTCAGGCAAGTTTTTTTTAGCCCATTGATATAGAGCATCAGCAGTCAAAATCGGATTCTGAGACGACGCGTGGAGACTTGCACGTGCGGCGAGTCTTTTCAAATTGCCCCCAAAATGTGAAAGGCAAGGAGACTCACGTCAAAAATTGTCAAAGACAAAGAGATTAACACCAAAAAAACTCACCAAAACGTGGGAAGCAAGACGACTTATTAAAAAGCATCTCGAAATGTAGCAGATAAGCAGAACCGTCCACCAAAATCGTGAATGATTTTATTATGAACTATCGTTTTCCTAAAATGGAACCATTTGAAAATTTTAATTAAGAAAATATGTAAATCGTTCTCCAGCTACATGAAAGTAAGGGTAAAATAAAATATTCGTTACATGTTAACTGGAAAATCATTTTTATCAATTATTGGAACAACTGAGTCACTACAGCACGCTTAGAAGCTCCGTGGCTCGTTGGCGCGGGGCACCCGCGCTCTTATGACCTTCTGCAACTCAACCAATATTTGCCATCCCATTTCCGTTCTGGAGTGTTTTTCAAGAGAAAAAATCAAGCTTTTTTTCTAGCCTAACTAAAAAAATATCAAAAATGCCGCATTGGGAGAAAATCACGAAAATGTTTTTTAAAATGGAAAATCAAGGTGAAATAATTTTTTTATCGTTCAACGATTATTTTTGTTATAAACCTTCTTAAAATACCTTTCCAAAACCCTCATAAAAAGTTGAATTGGATAACTTTAACAGGAGTTAAGTACAATTGAAGGTTAGCAGTCGGGGTAAATCGTTGAAAATTCTGGCCCCTGTATCTTGACAACCCGTTATACTAGGTGCGCCCCCTTTACAGAATTTAAAGAGGTCCACTAGCACTACAATCTGGAGGAGTTTGAATAAGATAGGCGACAACTAAATTTTAGGCGGGGACACTTGGGAAATTTTACCCCATATGCCCATGTCTAGATTATGAAAAAAAAATTTTTTTATTGATGTTGAAGCAAAACCAAAATTAAATGTTTCATAATAAAAAAATAAAAAAAATGTTTCTACATCTTTCCTTGAATTAATCCACCAGGAACTTCTATACCAATCACGTCCTTCTTTCTATAATTTTGTATTGTTTGACTGAACCAAAACTTCGAATAAAGGAAGGAATACTCAACAATCCGTAAACACCTACTTCTTCTTCAGCATCAGAAATCACACTTTTCTCTAATGGAGCCCGTTTAGCCTTCAGAAAGGACGAGTACTTTTTACTCGGAGGTACAAACGATCGTTTCTAAGCAGGTTTAGCTTTTGAATTTGTTGGCCCTCGCTGAGGGGGCGTACCAACATCAGATTCGGACGAAGTTGGAGGATGAGCTTTAGTTAGGCCTCTGAATGTGGTTTTTTAAGGGAAGTTGCACGACACGTATTTCACCATTTTGAGAAAGAAATAATTTTCGCCAAGTTATGAGAATTTGAAATTTAAGGTCTGTTTTAAGAAAAAAAAACACAATTTTTTCTTTAAACCTTTATCACTTTTGGTTTAATTAAGATATTCATGGTTTCTTTTCTGAATCTAATGAGGTTGATTGTTGTTAAAAATTAACAAAATAATGGCAGTTTTTCTGAAAATATTAAAAGTAGATTTTCTCAAAAAACCCACTTTTCTTTTGCTAAATTTTAACTTCTATAAGGTATTGTTGGGTGATTTTTAGGGAGAACTCCATCTATGTTGTTATAACTAGGTCTGGATGGTACCTTCTCCGTTGGAATCATTTTTGCCTGTATAGGTTAACTCTGTGTTATAACGCACAGTTTCCCGCCTGGAAACAACCCGTTATTATACAAAAGATTAAGGAAAGGTATTCCCCGTATTCAACAATAAAGAAGTATTGATTTTAACGTAATGAGGCTGTGAAAGATTAAATCTTTCGCGCCAGGTGTTTTTTTTTAAAGAAAAAGAAACACCGCTTCAATAATGAATAAAAATAATTGGGACCGGCATGGCTCCAAAATCGGTAGAGTGGCGTGGACTATAAACCTGCAAATCTTACGCATGCAATATCGGAGGGATTTTTGCCGCGAAGTCCGACATAAATAAAACACAGTTTATAAAATAAATAGAAACAAACATATATTCAAAAATAACGAAATTAAACTCAAATTCCCTTTAGACCAGGATACATACTACAATTTTAAAAAGAAAGTAGGAGAAAACTCCGGAAAAAAAACGTAACTCGCCTTTACAAAAATTTTATAGTTCAATTATTTATCAGACATCTACAAGTAGACCCAAAGAAACAACAAATCTCGAATTAAACACTTTTGACCGGACGTCCGAAAGTTTACTGACCGTTAAAACCGAACTTCGCATCAGTCCGCCACGGGGCAAATTCAAACATTTTACATTTTTCTAAACAAAAAACTACGGAATAGTTTGGCCATTTTACCTCTTATTGCACGTTGTTATAATACTCTCTCAAATCTTATACCAACAAAAAATCAACGATATTCCGTAGCAAAGGCATAGGCCGTACAAATAAATTTCCTTTATAGAGACAGGTGTAGCTTAACCATAACAAGGTTCGACGGTCTGACCAAGAGTAACAAACAGTCTTGATGCTCTCAACCGGCAAGCTCAGACCACGCAAGGGAGGGTTGCGCAGACGGCCCACTTAGCGCTTCTGCGTCGCGTTCACCGTACCGATTCGCGCCTTTAGGGAGTTTTACCCACAGTATTCGCGCGCTCGCTGATGCGGCACGAGAACTTCCGTCCGCGCTTTTCGGTGTCTATCGGCTGCTAGAGTATGCTGGGTGCGTTGACCAATGGACTGCGCAGAAATCGCTGTGTTGAGAGTTTGCAGTCGCGGGAATTTTGAAGGCGGGAACCACATCCGCGCTTCTCCCACGCTGTACAATAACAAACTATTGCACCCACGACTACCTAGTGACATATTAACACAACCAGCCCATTTTCCGTCGTCCTTCAGAATAACTGCTTCACAATTTCAGATGCCTTTGAGAAATAGGTTTTCCTTGAGAACTTCCTCCATACCTCTCGTCGGTTTTCCATATAACATAAAAAAACCCCCCAAAAAAATAAATAATAGAAAGAATGCTCGACTTGTCCCAAGAGAATTTGACCTTTTAGACTATTGAGTTTTTGTCGGTATTAAATAAACAATAAAGCCAGAATACTGGTTTGAAAACCGACAATAAAAGCGATGTCCTAACCTATTTACCTCCAGTCAGACCTCGTATTTTTGACGGGCATTCGCGAAAAGGAGAGGAGCTGCTTACAATTAAAAGCAACAGAAAACAAACAAGTAATTTTGCAGTATGAAAACTGCAACATTACAGTGTATAGGGCCTTAGGATTCTCTCGAGGAGCGGTGGGATCGTGCGTATGATTTGACAGTGAATTCTCCAGCTAACCCTTAGAGATTTCTGGAGTGAGGGTAGTAGATTTCGATAGGCCTGGTTCGACGGGGAATCCTGGTCGAGAATTTGCCTGATTATTCCCTCCAAAAGCTCGGTGTTGCGTTTGGACTCGGTTCGGCCGCGTAAGAGAGTACACGGGGTGATGTTCTGTTTTGCGTGACACATCTATTAAAAGAACTTCACAAACATCTGACCTTAATTTAATTTCACAATAAGTTATTATTCTATTAGGCACAGAAACACTGAATTGAATTCACACGCAATTGATTATTAGCGGAAAATTGTCTGACTTATACATGACAAGACGACGGATATTACATTGACTAGTTTTTAACAACTGAATGGTACCGGTAACTCCAAGTTTCCACTCCTCGCGTAGCGTTGTAAGTAAATCGGAGGTTGTGAAGAAGTTGTCGAAGTAAATGCTGTACGGGAAATCACCCTCCAGTGTATCTGCATATGTCATGACTACTCTATACCCTAATCCATTTGATTTGTACCTCTCCGGCAACGTGCCAGCCTTGGTTTGGTTCCAGCCAAGATAAATATCCTGACGATGGTCCACCACACCAAAACTTGTAACCGTATCTAATCGGCTTTCCCCTTATAAATTTTTTAGCTCCATGGTGTCCAAAATATGGGACCATACTCTCGTTTACAGAATGGTATTGAGTGTGGGGCGTGAAAGCGCGACATCTATCATTTATCAAATTCATGAGGGGCCTAACCTTAGAAAAACGGTCATTGCTATCCAAGTTGTCATTTTGGCACACGTGTATGTTACTTACTACATACTAGAATCTATCTCTTCAAATAGCATTGGCAATCAGAGGGTTGTGAGTATCTTCGGATTGTTCCCAATACATGCACTTACGAGGAGCTATGTTGTTACCACTCACTAGCAAGACACCAAAAAAGCATTTTATTTCGTCTACAGAGATGTCACCTAATCTATTTTTTTCCTGTGCATACTCACTCGTACGAGTATCGATCAAATTGAAAACTTCATGATCAAAAAACAATTCGAAATACTCAATTGGCAACAGATTTTCTTTAGAACCATCCATTGGTGGCCATTCTCTCAATTCAGCCGGAAGAGATTGATTTTTAGCCCACTTGTATGATTTGTTGGGCTGTTTCTTGCTCCGGACTTGTTTGATCCTCTTTCTCTTGTTTGGAGTATTTTCTTTAGAAGATGATGGTTGAGGATCATAAATTGTTTCATTGTCACTCTCGTCATCATTCATGGAAGAAATATTATGCAAAATAGCAGGAGCAAGAAGTTGACTCTGGGGTAAATTATCAATGATGGACATGATATTGATCGCGTATACCACTGACGTCCTTCCAGGAGGAAGGACTATTGAAGTTGAAAAAAAATGAATTGGTACTTACCCATCAACGATGAATTTGGTGTACTCGTCCATGATTAACGCACTTGCACAAACAAAACGCACTGTACACTCGTCGAACGGAGAATAAATACAGAATCGGCCTTAACGTTTCCTTTAGGATGTAAACAACAGTTCTGGTATATAGTAGATCGCACCGGCACGTTAGAACAGGAGCGTAAAATTAAAAGGTTGAACAAAGTCCCTTATCCTTACAGAAGGACGTCAGCGCTATCTGGGTTAAGTTTAAACTGGGTAATGAAGTAGACACGTTTAAATTTTTAGTAGAGATAAGGGAAAGAAAATCTCTTATTTTTATTTCACTTCATACTTGAATATGATGAAAATATAAGTTATTACATTTACTACCTACTGAATACATCACGGCTGATATTATTGCTTTTGTATTTTGTAATGAGTCGCTCCGTCTGCTCCGATAGCTGAAACGTCCACAAGAAATAATATCATTTATCTCAAGCGGAAGTACCGGTGAGACGC
>CAKNXH010050026.1:21574-36374 GCA_932178445.1 Andricus quercusramuli
TCAAGGTTTATCCTTCTCCAACGTAAGGATTCTGCCTTGACCGGTCGTGGAAAACTAGTGGTATTCTAATTTTCACCACATTACAATTTTAATTATAATATTTCAGATAGATTGCACAACATTTAATTTTAAAGATACTAACAGTTTGTTACGTACGGTTAATAATTAATAAAGAATAATTAATAAAAGGGTCCATGTCTCTGTTACCTCGAGTGAAGCTCTTTTTCAATCCTGGAAAATTATCTTTCGACGGCGTAGGCTGATACAAACTATGAAGACACGCAAGCTGTCTCCTTATTAATTTTGTGGATTAGGTCTATTTTCTTCTCGGACTGAGAAGTACCATTCCTTTTTCTTTGCGTTACTTAGGAAAAGAGGGAAATTGAATTGGGAAAATTAGTTTGTGAGGCTTCAGTTCTACATAAATTATAAAAATTTATTTACCTTCTAGACAGTGGAGAAAAAGAAGAAGTGGAACGACACAGAGTGGTGTCTTACCTTACAAATAAATTAATCCTATCAGTTAGGATCACTCTAGATGGGCGTAAACAGTTTCACCTTTCGAATGTCAATGAACAATATATGATTTCAAATTCGTAGACCGTTCTGAGATTTCTTTTGCTTTTTCCTTTTGCGGCGCTTTCTCACCAACACTGATATATGAATTATTATTTTGAACTATATTAATTTTTGCTACAAATATTGCGGTACTTATTTCTCTGATTTCGTAGACAGGTTTTGAAAAGTTATATTCTACACTGATTTCGTTTAGAGTTTACACTGGCTTTGTAGTAGTGGTAATGTTTCTTGCCATTTTTTCTGGAAAAGCAATGTTATAAGTTGACAAGAACATGAATATATTCCTTATATACTAAGTTTAATTTACTCATAAAGTGCAAGTTTCATTGGTTCTATTTATATTTAGTTGCGAATGATGATATTCTACAAAAATTAAATATAAATGGTTTCTCATAGGTATTAGGAAAGTTAAGTGAGCATTACATTAATATTGAAAGTGATAGATGTTATTTAAAAAAAAATTATTTTAATTTAATTTGCATAGTTTTGCCGTTTAGTACATTTGACAAAGATTCTTGTATTTTTACGGATATTATCATATGATTTTATTTTGAAATTACAATTGGTTCAATTCATCATCCTCAACGTGATAACTTAATATATGGCTCAAGTAGTTGTCCCTGAATCTTTCACTATATTGCATATAGTACTCTATGCAGTCGAGACAATCGTGTGCAGGCCTATACTTCAACAATTAAAGATTGCATCGATTACATTTTATTCGTACCCCTTCCAATTTGCTCACAAAATGAATATGCATCTTGAATTCAAAGTTAGGTTTGGTTCCTGGGTGGCACATTTCGTAACACTCTATGCAGATGCGTATTTTTGTGTGTCTGTGCTCGTAGAGTGCTACAACTTGAGGGTGCAAGGTGAAACAGCGAAATGTTATTAGATTTTCATACGTTGTTGGGTGATTTTTGGGGAGAACTCAATCTATGTTGTTAGAAATAGGTACCTTCTCCGTTGGAATAATTTTTGTCTGTATAGGTTAACTCTGTGTATAGAGCCTTAGGATTCTCTCGAAGAGCGGTGGGATCGTGCGTATGATTATGTTCTTCGAGCGTGACGGGAGGGTTTTCCTTCAACTCGTTCGTTGCTCGTTCGTTTCTGATTTTCAATTATTTAGTAGATTGGTACTCTCCTACTGCGGGGAGAAGTTGGTACAGACAGTCTTCCTAAGCTCTTCGATTATGTCCTGGATTTGACAGTGAATTCTCCAACTAACCCTTACAGATTTCTGGAGTGAAGGTAAATGCCTAAATCTTCAGATTTGCATGGACGTACGAAAAGATTTGTAAAATTTGATGCGTCGAGTCAATAATCATGCCCTTATACACAAGTTTTTTAACGTATCTTTCGGTATCATGAGAAGCTCCTGCTTATGGAGTCTTCAGAATAATTGAAAGTAAGGTGTCGTTTTAGCTGAAGATGCTTTTTTCTATAATAATAGGAATTTGGCATTGTTGCGGACTGGATGATAATTTACTGAGATTCTCTCACATTATATTTCTCTTTATATATGCAATCTTCATCCTGTATAAGAAAATTTGTAAAGGATTTTTCTTTATCGTTACGCACTTTTTCAATTTATTCATTTATTTACTTCGAAGACACTAGATTTCAGTTTATTTGGGATTCTAAAGTTTAATTGGATTTGAAAAAGCTATCATAATGAGATCCAATTCGATTTAAAAATAGAAAACAAAGAAGGCATGAGTCACATGTTATATAATAATTTAGATTTATTATTCAATTAAGATCAATATGTTCTAGCAGGTGATAACGAGTTTTAATTGAGACGATTATATGAATAATTAAAATTTGTGAATAGGCAAACTAACTCACACATACAATAAACGGCATTCCTTCACCAGACACAAAAACAGATAAATATGAAAATCCTTTCAGAATGAAAGTAATGAGGCAATGTGTGCAATTTAAAATTGAGTTCCCATCTCTTTTTAGTGACGATTTATAAAGCTAAAATTGACACGACAGATAAAAAAGATTAAAAGCGTCTAACCATTCAATATTATCGCATTTCAAAACAGTCAAAATATATGTATACAAATACAAGTTACTTATCAATCGGTTGCTGAAGCGGTTTGCCCTCCGATTCAAAATCAAATATCGGGATTCAGAGAAGAATATGCGCTTCCATAATCATCTCCGCAGTCAGTTTAAATGATTGGAGTCGATCCTCGCCAAGTCACTTCACCAGATGCATTTCATAGCCGGATAAGTTTATAAAAAAGTAACCCATTTACAATTTAAAATGGTATAAAAACATCACGCTGAAACAAGTTATTACAAAAAAACGCATTGAATCTCTCTTCACGGAAATAAAAAAGCACACGTGTGATAAATCTAACATTATAAAATAATACCTAATAGACGCAAAAGTCACAGCTCGATCAAACGCGGTGCTGGTCAATACTCGTTGGTATTCGAAAATGAAGTAATTGAATAATTGAATCGTTGTGTCTTTTCGCAAGCGAGGAACGCTATAGGCTCCGCCCATTATCAATAAAGATCATCACGCGATGATTCATTACCCAATACCTACATTACATTTCGACCGCTCTTTTCACAATTTCAGCGGGATATAATTTACGCCAATCGTTTGTATACATAACAGGTTGTCACGTACGATCTAATTAGAATTTATTTTATAATCCCAAAAAAAAGGAAACGTAAATAAATGCTGCCTAGTATCAACACGCGGGGGGAGGCTTCCCCTAAACTGAAGAAAGGTCGAGAGACTCGACTTTCCTATTTTATTATTTTGTGGGTCCGTACCCCTACTCTCGGACTGAGAGTTGTTGTCTGAAAATTTAGAAATTAGGGGGTTTCACAGGGTTGTCTGAATTTGAAATGAGATTGAAGTTCCGATATTTTATGACAAGAATGAGATTTATTCAAAGCACAAGGTAAAAGTGAACATTATAACAATAGTAGAAAAGAGCAATGCAATATGATAGGGCACATTCTACAATAGGTAGGATGTGTAAACAGGTAGAGGAAAAGAGAAAAATACAATAGTCAAGAAAAATTGAACGATACATCTCACCAATTCGCCGTCTTAAAATTACCGCTCGCCAGATCAAAAGAAAAATATTGGATCCAAAAGGAACCAAGGTGCCCCTTTTGAATTTTCCTGTCCTTGACGGAGCGGGCGACTTTCCGTGGGTTGGTTAACCCACTCTAGTCTTTTTATTTCAGCTCACTCGCGAGAGCCACACGACACGCAAGCACCTGTCACTTCCCTGAATTTACTTTTACGAAAAATAGAAAATGTTTCTATTTCTCATAAAGGAAAATTGCAGCCTTGCGAGAAAATTACTCTGTCTCGTTTTGAGATTCGAGAAAAAGTAATATTCTCTAGACAGACTTAATTTCGTTTTTAGCAGGCCGGATAGGACACTAAAAACAACGTCACTCCCGTTACCGGTCCGGAAAAAGTATAGTCCCGACTAAACCGAAAAAGGACGCGACTATTTGCTTACCGAGAATTTGTCTCTCATGTCACGACGGAATAGCGAAGTGCGGACGGACAAAGGTCTGGGTAGTTCTGGCCCGTGCAAGGTTGCCCAAGTTACTGCGATTTTTGACCTCTGTTCGACGGTTTATAATTGAGGTGATACAGGTAGGAATTTTCCCGGAGTTTCGGAATTTGGGTTTGGAAGGTAGGGATACACCGTGAGAGCTGAAACAGCGTTTGCACATTTTTCTACACAGGTAGCTTGATTTCTTAACTGTCGAGAACGTCATTGCCAAATACTTTACTTTTTAGTTTTGCACCTTTGAAACAAGAACTTCGTCAGCATTTTACGGAGTTAAAAGTGCTTCGAAGTTTTTGTTATATTTATTTAAAAAATGTTTAATTTAATTCGCATCAAAACTGATGCAGGTTGGAATTTTCAACTTACGAGTTAGTATCTATTATTTCCAACCTTAATTTTCTGTATAAGGAATCAAGCATTCTGGCGTAGCATCATTGCTGGGTGAGCACGTGGCTTTGTTTTGATGCCTCATGTGCTCGTGCTGTCAGATCATGGTGGGTAGCATGTGAGGTGAGGACCGAGACGGACTTATGGGAGAATAGCGCGTGAAGAGGAAGAGGAAAAGAAGATAGTCGAGGTGCATTGAACTTCTATGGTTGTAGAGTATGCTTGCTTGTATGCAAGGAAGGAAATACGCTAATACTGAGAATGTAGGTGAGAAGGATGAGGCAAGACCGTGTGCGAGAATCGAGGCTTGCTATCGTCGCGGCAGCGTAACTACACACAGAGAGTGCGACGGCGATGTTTAAAACGTCAGAAAGAAGGAGAGCGGAACAGGTGCCTATTGCATGTGTGTGTGTGTGGCTGTCCAACATAGCGAGTATAACTACACCCTAGTTTCTTTTGGACCCTTACAATGTTTTGAATTTTGGTCCTTGAGGCTAATGCCTCAGAATTAGTTTTCCCTTAATTCTAGTTATCCTTCGATCTTATATTTTAGGTATAGTGCTTCATTTTCTCTTTCAGCTGGGCCCAGGTGCACACCAATCACTCCGCACATTCATACAACTCTCTTCCGCAATCCACCCTCATGTTATTGAGTGGTTCGGGGAAGAGGAAACAAAAAAAAAATACCTGTGTAAAAAATAAAAAAAAAAGCATGTTTTCATCAGAGAATAATTTAAATCATTGATTAAAATCATTCTCTCAGGTCATTACTCTCCTCATTCGCAAGTTGGCTCGCTGTCAGTCCCCGGGAGCTTGGAATGCTGCGTAAGCATGCTGACAGTAGCTCCCAGGTTACGAGGGAGCAGAGAGTCCCTTGAACTCATACAGAGTTTCGAGCTTCATTAATTATTAAAAAGAGAGAATGGAGGTTCGCTCGTAACACAGGTAACACTTGTATTTCCTGGCGGGAATAAATTTTATTTCTCCCGCACTTTTAATTATTTCAGCGGGAAATAGTTCATACATATAAAAACGCCTCAATGGGGATTTTTGAGGATTTGGAAGTTGAACGTACGGATGAATGGAATTTTGCTCACTAATATTCACTGCAATTGTTTTGTTAGGGATGGTTTTACCAGAAACGGTTCAACCACCTAGTTCCAGAATTTATTATTTTATGTCTTTCAGCAATTTCAAAACCTTTAAAGAAAATGTAAAAAAAAAATCGAATATAAAGTTAAACACCGGATTTAATGAGTTATCATTGGACTAGAAGAAGGGAACAAGTCAAGTACAACACATCACTTTAGGGAAAAAAGCCTTTAGGCATAAAAACCCTTTTATTGAAAAATACAACAAAGAATTGAACACTGGATATGATATGAAAAAGGAGATACGAGAACTGGCGTTGGCATCACACACGTGGTCGCGTTTGATTTTGATGAATTTGTTGATCCGACTAAGGATCGCCGATCGAACAGGTGTTACGACCCAAGAATAATTATTATTATTCCTTTTGATACTTCAATTTAACGTCAAAAAAATACTACCGGCCTTTGAGTCCGAGCGAGCGTCCTTGGGTAGAGGAGGCATCTACAAACTGAACTCAACCGTCGTATTTGGTTGAGTTTCATTATTTTGTGGGGACGTATTCATTTACTCTCGTCCGAGAGATGTTAGTTACCTAATGTTCAGTGGAGAGAGAGAGCAGTACTTCTTGAATTTCGTGAGGCTAAAGGTGTAAAATATATTGTATCTAAAACTTGTAATGGTAGAACACATATATTCTAAAAAACCCCCACATTAATTTACAAGTTTAGTGGATAACAAAAATCAATTTCGCTTAGTAAATAAATCGGAGTGATACAGGATTCACCAATGCGGCTCCACACAACTTAATTTCTAACTTTAAAAAAGGGAGTAAGAAAAGGTCCAACCTCTTCTACGCCCCTACCTAAAGGGCTATTTCACTTCAGGGCTACACACGCATGCACACTTGGGCAACGCGCGCGAGAATCCCCTCTTCCCACTGTCGCAATGTCATTTGTTTTCCAAAGATTATTGGATAGATGGCTTTGAACCGAGAGACTGAGATTACCTTCAAAATAGCTTTGTTTCTCTTATGCTATGATCCTTGGAACCCAAATGCCAACCGTAATAATTCACTTCCCGATAGTTTTGAGATTCTATCGCGGAGTGAATTAAATTCTTTTAGTCTTTTTAATTTCGCGGCACCGTCTTTGCCAACTCCTTTTTCTTTTATCGAGATGAACCCGGATTTCGCTTTAACTGTAGAAAAAAAATGCTCTTCATTGGCCAAGTTTTATTTTTACGTCTCGACGAGGGTTTCAACGCGCCCAAGTCAGGAGACGGGAAAACCCCGTTTTACGCGTTCTCCACTTAATTTACGGCGCCGTCTCTGTCACTCTTGACGCAGCTTTCATTTATTTATGTGTTGCAGAAAGGAGGCGAGCAAACCGTATGGGGTTACGTGAGGTACCGTGGCTACCAACTCGACGGGCATGTGACTCTTCACGAATTCGCGGAGGACCTTCGGAAATCCTACCTGCTCGGGACAGGTAGTTCGCACAACTGCCTTGAGACTTTTCGAAGGATGCTTCTTGTTGACTCCATGTCAGTGAATTTTTTTAGTGGGGAATTGTGATTACTAAGTTATTTTTATTTCTCTTGATGAATAGGTTGGGAAATATGACTTGGATTTTTAGTTTGTACTCTTCAGCAGCTATCGTTTCACTGTTGCCAAATTGTGTTTCGTTCGAATTGAATTCCGCTGAGGTTTCAGTTCGCAGTTTTTACTTATTCGTAGTATTTCAGGAAATAATAAATTTCGAAATTTACCGTCGAAATCTGGCTTCATTTCATGAGCAATTACTACGAGTCTCACCTTTCAATTTGTTAATGCAAATTTTTATTATGTGAGTCCCCGGAATATCCTTGTAGGATGTTCGAAATTGCTTAATTCCGAACATTTTCTTTGTCCCGTGGAAATCTGTTTGTTTTCAAGGAAGTTATAGCCGTTTCTAGTACTCCGGTTCTCAAGCGTGGTTTCAAATAGAGGAGAAACGGTTTTAATATGGTAGTTGCGAAAATTAGAACGATCGGATAATGTAAGAGGAATTGGGTTACACCGACATGGTCGTTGACACGGAGCATCGTCGTGGGTCTCGCTAGTGTAACACCTCGATACCTCCCGTAACTCGATTGTATGTGTGCCAGTCATTTAACCCCACCCGCGTTCTTTGTACCCATGTGTGCCCACGAGTGTTATGTTTTGTTGTAGTTCCTTTCTTGGTTCATTCCCTCATTTATTCTCTGCTGTTTTTATGCTTTCGGCTGAACTTATCCCTTTATATCTTAACTTAATTCTAGTTTCTATTCATTTTACATGTTTTACTTCTAAAATATATTATCATTATTACCTACTGACAAATGTCTTTAATTTTAAATATTATCCTTTTATTTTTACATCTTGGTTTTGGTATTTGATTGCAAGAATATTTATCTTCTTACGCAAAAAGTTGAAAAAGAATTCTTCGATTCGCTTGAGCTTGCCCATTTCTCGTTCTCGTTATTCTCAAGTGCTGACTTGTCAGTCTACTTTATGCTTACCCTAGTTATATTGCAACCGTAGTGTCACAAACGAGAAACAATTATTTCGATTTCAAACAGATATAATTCGAGAATTCAGATTTAATTTGTTTCTAGCTTGAAATTTTGTGATTCCCGGTTTGCATGTAACACAGGGTCGAACGGTTTTCATTCTCTAGGTGAGAATAGGCGTTTCGATTTTTCTCGCGGAATAAGTTCACGTGGATTTATTCTCACTTGCTCGCGTACCAATCCACGAAGGAGAATTCTATGTAGAATTCACCACAGGGACTTTTCACACTTTTACAGGTGTTACGTGCTGATGACGTGAGATATTTTATATATGGACGTTCATGCACAGGCGCGTTTCTTAACCATTTGACGAGTTTGAACTACACGCGTAGATTTTATATTCTAAAGCCCGGTTCATAAAGAAATATTGTGACGACGGAACAGCAATATTCGCCCGGATTGATCGAACGCTATTCATAGCTGTTGTCAGAAATTTGGCAATTTGAAGTCACATTTACATGTGACAGGAATATTTTCAGCATGGTTTTTGCAATAGAATTCTCTGAATAAAATAAATTGATTTTTACATTTCCTTGCCTTGAATCGACAATTATAATCGACATATATATACTTCTAATATATATAATATATAATATATTATATATATTTAATATAATATATAATATATAACATATATATACACAAATCTAATCTAATTTTCATATATACATATTTACAGTCTTTATATGGATTTAATATCCGGCAGCCTGCAATAATGCTCTAATACCATCTATGCCGTAATGGGCTCCGATTACTGGTACCGGCTGCCGCGGGTCAAAAGGTCGGATGGGCAGCGTGTGGGATAAGTCAATTGAAGGTGGCATTTGCGGGGCCAAAGATGTTCTCCACCACGGCGTATATTCAGCTCCGGGTGTTCTGGCTTGTGCATCCATTAATTATGTATTAAATATGTATCCATTAATCTGAATACCATTCCTGTGGCAGGCACCCAATAATGTAAGTGTCTTGGAGGAAATCCCATATTTAAACTCCTCCAATGCATTCGAATGGCATCTATACATTCTAAGTTGCTCACAGCTGCTCTGACGTTGAATACGGTTTGCCCATTCAAAGAATAAAACATTTCATTTCTTTTACCAGGCATTTCGTGTCCGTTGGCCGAGAAGCAGATACAGATACATCTATGTGTATCTGTAGCGCTCTACACCGACACTTGCACACATGCAAAGATTACTACTACGCAATAAAATTTTAACTCACGGACAGATCGGGCAGGTTCTCGTGTGTGCCAGCCCCGCTGGTACAGTTAGGTGTACCTCAATGGGGTACACCCAAGGACTTCATAATTGAGATTGGCAAGCCATGCAATGCCATTGCCAAATATAACTTATATTGGCATACACCATGCCATCCACATGGTGGTGCATATGTATAGAAATTTGAAAATCTCTATTTATCTCAATAATATCAACTGAATACTCTGGCACTAGTACTCCAATTTGTTTATAGTCCGTTTCCACTTTAAAGTTTTCATAGTTCTATTTTTGGATCCAATGGATTTGAAAAATGGGCATGGTCGCGGGTACTTCCAAGCAAGTCATTTTTTTCACTAAGCTCTTTGTCCTGTTTGAGCGCAAGGCATGACTCACAATCTATAGAGGGCCCGGTCCCTTAATCAAGCCTCCTTTGTTTTAAACTTGATTGATCATTTTAATTAATATTTAATAATTTCATTATTTATATATTTATATTTTCTTGATTATTAAAATAAAAATAAAAAAACTTTACTTTATTCTAGTGATATCTTCCGGTGTGTGTGTGTGGGGGGATTTCAATGGGTGGGAGAAGTAATAATGAAACCGGGCCGTAACCTGGCAAACTATGGGGAGAAAAGATGACGTCTCACCGGATCACCGCGGACATAAAGTGATGGAGAGAAGGTTTCAGGTGAGCTACAAGTAGGGATGTCCGCACAGTCTTCGGAACGAGGGGTGGCCAGAGATTCTTCCAACTCTACAGGAGTTGGCAGAGAACGATTCCGCGAGAAGTATAATCCCGCTACTATGAGATTGACCGGCGGTCTCCTGTGGGGAGGTGAGAGAGGAGCTAAAGGGGGAAGAGTCGCGGAACTTGGCGCTGAACCGGCCGGAGTGATGTCGGCGTTCTCTGGAGGGGACGCGTGAGCTTCCGTACGTGCTTCTGCGAGCTGAAGCGCTGCCCTGGCTGCGCGAAGAGCCTTGTCTCGGGAATTTTTACCGGGTCGCTCGCGCGGCTTGCCGTGGTATTTACGAGTCATTGAGAAACATCGAGTTAATAAAAGGGCGAAAGGTGAATTATTATGACTACGAACGCAATAAAATTGCAGAACCGTCCTAAAATCAAAATGCGCGATAGACGGGAGGAGAAGAGGGGGGGGATTCGACACAAATGCCGCGGAACAAAAATGACACTATAATACGTGAACATAACTGACACAAAATACACGTGAACTAAACTGACCTCCGACAGAGAGTCACCGCCAGGGACATTTAAACCCACTGACTTGTCATGACTTTAACTACCGCCGAGGCTGAAATAAAACCCCTCGACTAGACGTAGTTACGTATCACCGCCGGGGATAGTTAAACCCACCGACTTGAAGTGATCGGCCGACGGTGCTAGTCACCCAGCACTCTGTACCCGAAGGTCTTTTATATCCCCGACAAACAACAATTTATATAAATAAAAATGAATATATATATATATATATATATATATGTATATATATGTAAGTGCAAATACGAATAATCAATAATATAAAATGTAGACAATAGGCCAAAGGCAATTTAAAGAGGAATACAGAGCGATCGCCCGTTGTTGTCGATGCACTGACGAGCCGTTGTAGATGAACGGCCGTCCGGTTTCAGTTGAGTTCTCTGCAGTCGCTGTCCAGTTCTTCCTTATTTGGTCACGGAACAAGACAAGGGCCGGGATTGAGGCAGGTTATAATCACAGGCTTTTCTTGTTAAACTTAAAACTCGCGTTTATTCAAAACAAATTAGATTTCCGATGGTACAAAGGCACCGAGGCAAATTTCGCACGAGGTTGGGGGGCAGAGAGCAACTCTGTCCCAGGTGGTTATTGAAGATCAACTGATTTTTGTCGGCTCGCAGGCCGTCGTTCGTGGCTCGACAAGAGCGGTCCCGGCCGATGATTGGCTGGCGTCGAGAAAATGAGAGGGGACTCGTGAATCGCACATTAAGCATTAAGCCACCTTGCCTCTTTTCTTTAAAATTCGCTTCTTGTTCAACTCTCTTGATTGAATTTTAAATTGAATAGTGCGTTCATTATATTTTGAAATGTCTCGCATTAAATTTACAAAAATGCTTACTTTATTCTAGGAAAATATTTACTTTTGTATAAACTCCAAAGATGCCTGTTTAGGATTACCATAAACTAATAAACTATACGGATAGAAGAAACAAATTTTCATTGTTTAGAAAATACAGTAGAAAAATATAAATACCCCTTGTAATCAGAAGAGAATAATCGGTTTCAGGACTGTTTAAGACTCCTGTGTCAGTTTAGTCGATCTGCTAAAATGAAAGTAAAACATAAGATTTCGTATTCTGAATGAATTTACTTAAAGGGGAAATATTTTTCCTTAATCTGAACTTACTGGAAAAACTTTATATGAGAAGCTTTCTTTCTCTTGGAAGTTCAAAAGCAGTAGTGGAAATACGACTAAAACTTTTGGTATTTTATCCTTTCTGATGTCCATGTACTTTTTAGCGTCAGCGAAGATTCGGTTTACTTCTTCTATACGCTCCGGCATGGTGGCAGGAATCTTAAAGAATAGTCTAATCGACTTGATTTTTTTTCTAAGGAATCATTCCAAGTTTCAGAAACGTTCTTACCCAACAGCCTCGATTGGTGTTGAATCAGAAATTCAGTGATTTTGAAAAATGGCCATTCAGTTGACATAACTGCCAAATTCCTCTCTTGAACATTAATTATACCTCTTTGAGTAGGGTATGTGTCATTCATTATGTTAAATTTAGTTGTATTTGGTAGGGAATATCGGGGTGAACAAAGTGAAAGACTATTTGATGTAAACTTATACTTTAATGAAACTGTTCTCTTTCTCACATCGTACTCGGTTCGAGCCTCTCGCGATACTGACCCATACGTATAATTAGGGTGCGCCCTCTATTCATATTATTCGCACTATTTTTAAAATTCACAAACCGAGCATTAGGAGCATCCTGAAACAAAAATAATTTTTGAAGTGTAATATCCTTGTACATTATATTAGTGTTTTAACTTGTAATCATAGTTGCCTTGCCGTAGGTGGCTCGACAACTTAGTTCGATTCCTATCTTATTTCTAAAAAATTCTTCACCAAAATGATGATCTGAATTTTAATGTTTGAGGGAGTCGACTGAATGAATACACCTTTTTTACAGGGAAAAAGCCGGTTAAGGCATAAAAAACCCTTTTATTAATGAACCTCAAATCAAATAAAAAGGAAAAATTGTTACACGAATTCTTTACCGGCGTAGCGTTGGTGTCACTCGCGCACTCGTCACTTTCGTTCACGAATAGGAAATTTTGGTTATGTCTGCGCACGGGAGCTCCACGTGGGTGAAAAGCCTTTGAGACTTTTGAGAGTAAATCTTGAATTGAAATGGAAAGTTTTAGAGACTTTGAGATTAAGATCTCGAAATGGAAATTCTTAGAGACTTTGAGATTAGCTCTCGAAATGGAAAGTCTTAGAGACTTTGAGATTAGCTCTCGAAATGGAAAGTCTTAGAGACTTTTAGATTAGCTCCGAACGGGACTGAGAACGCGGTTAGATCTCGAACTGAACTGCCATTGTCGATCGATGGATAGAGACTCCCCGCTGGAGGTCGGAGTGACACAAGCGCTTGATCGCCTTTCTCGCTCATACTTTTGCTCTCTCTCTCTCTCATACTCTTTCTTCTTTACTTTTCTAAGTGATTTAAAGCTCGCGCGCAAACTGAAAAGCATTATGGCTGATAATTTTAAAGTAGCTAGGTTACGCGGTAACAATTAGGTTCAAATACATTACATTTTTGTTAAATCTTTAAAACGTAAGCTCAACAAATTGAACTTTTTTGGATTTACGTTTATAATTATTTTAAGATTTACAAAGCACACATTAAGCCACCTTGCCTCTGTTTTATAAAATTCGTTTCTTGGTGAACTCTCTTAATTGAATTTTAAATTGAATAGTGCGTTCATTATATTTTGAAATGTCTCGCATTAAATTTACAAAATTTTTTATTTTATTCTAGGAAAATATTTACCGTTTTATAAACTCCAAAGATGATTTCTTCTCAGCATAATTGTAACCATAAAAATAATGGCTAAGCAGGGGGAGGATAGCACCCTCAAGCACGCTGTTCGTCTCAGCGATAACTGTCTCCTCTGTAACGATGGCACAGCGGTTATGCTCATCATACACAGACATTCCTGTAACAAAAAGCACTTTTGTGAAAAGGGTATTTGAAAAATGTCATCTATCACAGATTTTTTTGGTGTATTAGATAACTTTCATACCTTTGACTACCAGAATTGGACGAGCGGAATCTTTTGCCTTTTTCACCTCCTCCTCTGTTGCCCTTGGATCCAGAAAAAAAATAAGCATAAAATATCAGACTTTATATTCTATTATATTCTATGTTTTTATAATTCAAAAAGATATATAAATATAATAGCAAAAGTACCGTTTCTGCAAAGATAAAAATAACAAATTGAAAAATACTTACGACCAAAGTGAAAAGATCAATTACCTCGAAGTAGCAAGTGAGCAATTTTAGAAATGCCACAGTTCTTGGAAGGTTGCTTTTTAATTGTTTGCAGGCATCTTTCACCTTCGATAATTCACTTTGTACCTTCCTCGCTATTTTCGGTACATTTTTTTGCTGCCTATATTTCTTGCTGTAGTCATCAAAATACGAATAAATGACAGGAAGTTTTTTGTTCACGTTTTCTTCCCAAGCGAGTATCACATGTTGACAAATGAGCGCAGAGGCGTTATTATAGAAGTGCGTCTCCTTTTTCAAGTGAGTCCAGTGATCATTAAGGATGTCATGTGAACATGAACCTTCCTGTTCTCGTCTGTTAAGGCAGATTCTTTGGGTGCATAAGTTGCTGCCAAGAGATCTGACACTGCGTGCTCTCCAAGTTTTTCTTCTACAAAGTCGAGAAGAAGAGCTCGTTTCTTCTCCTGTTGACTTAGCAAAGACTCTCCTTTTTTGGTGACACTGTCATTCAAAAAATTAAATCGTTAAAATCGTTAAAAAACTTTGGTGACACTGTCACCAAAAAACACTGCACAGAAAATATAATACTTCAATAAGCAATTTCGATTGATGAAGGCAAAAAGAGTCAGAAACTCATTTGTTGGTAAAATGTGCGACGTTTCCTTGGCATTGGTTCGCCAACCTCATCAGGCTAATTTATTAATAAAAAGAAACACCACATAAATATCACATTTATGTGATGTTTCCACATTTACAGGACGAAAAGGGACATCTTGTTTATGTATTTTGGGCAGACCATAACATTTTGCCAGAACTGTATCAGTTAAAGTAAGTTCATTGTTATGGTATTCATATTTT
>CAKNXH010050028.1:0-10050 GCA_932178445.1 Andricus quercusramuli
AAGTCTTTACCTATAAAAATAGCCTAACAGTGCATTTGTTAATTAACTTTGTTTAAACAATCATCAATTGCTATTGGATGACTAAATATGATCAGTAAGTGAAATTTTTGTATAATTTTTGGCAGATTTAGGAGAAAAAATTTGATTTATTTTATCATAAATACCTGCTGTGGATAATTGTTTATAAAATTTGTTTATAAAATGAAAAATTATTTATTATTTTTAATAAAATTAATTAAAAAACAGTTTATTTCTCTAAATTGTTCAAAAATAGTGCGAATCAATTGACGAATCGCTTCCAATCCCCATGAATCCATTTTCACCCACCTATTTGTTTATAACAAATTCAATAAATTTTTTAACAATTGCTAAGTTATCAGACAACTTTTATGGATAGTTGCTTTATTGATTCTAGGTATTTCGAATTGAATCCAAGTATTTCTCGAAAACCGATACTTTTTTGAAATTTTTTTTTGTTTTTTTCCATTTTTGTTATAAAATAAAAAAAAATAAAAAACTGTTTCCAAAATTTGCCATGACAGATTTATGCAAAATTTTATTAGCTTTAATTTGAAAAAAAAACGTTTAAATTGGTTAAAAAGTGGCTTCTGAATATCAATTTGTCCACAGAAACTTTTTTTGCCTCACTGTGCATCGTAGTAACAAAAATAACAATAATTTTAAACGTTTTCCTGATCAAATCGCGTCATTTATCGTTCTTACACATTCCAATAGTTTGTTGCTGGGAAAAATTTTTTTTCCAGCCAAAACAGAGGTGACGCCCCTATTCTGCAATCTAACCATTTATTGTATACACTACGTACGTTACCACCTACAATTTAAGTGCGTCAACCTATGCAAAATGAAAAACTAAAGTTTCTCCTAAAAAGTGCGTTTTCTCAAAAAAGAATAGGAAGCATAAATTACTATACTTTCTAGCATCAATAATGAAAATCCATACGTCTATATATATACTCCACTGAGTTTGCAGCAGTCCAGTAACCATTCCTGGATGCCTCGCACTTAATAACGTTCGGAAACACCGAACCGAATCTTGCTTACATGATACACTATAAGGACGTTTAGTGCCTTTTACTTTAGCATCCAGAATACCAGATTGCAGGGAGAAGCTGATTGCTGCGTGGGAAACCCGAGTTCAACTCTCGACAACTACATCTTTTCATCTAAATCGACCTTTTCTGTTTCAGAAAATAAATGTTCATAATTTAATGTTTGAAGCTTATTGAATATATGGATGTATAATATATAAATAAATGTGAGTTTAAAAAATGAAAAGTGTATCGACCCGTCAACAACCGCTGCTCTGTGTCCTCGTAAATTCTTTTTGGCAGATCATTCTTTACTGTTGCCAGTATAGGAACGATTCCTATTCTGGACAGGACTCCGTAGAGTGCTATAGAGGAGTCAGACCGTCATTAGAAAGGAATTGAAATTGTAACATTTCTAATCCAAAGCCCAATCTAGCAAGAATACTAAAAGTTATATCAGATGCAAGACTGTAAATTTGGATATTCATAACTTTGTCAACAAATTTTTCAATGTAAAATTCATATTGTCTCCTTTCCTCTAAAAACCAACATATTTCGTCAGCGACTGATTCTGTGACACAAGCATGAACCACGAATTGATTTAAAAGAGATATGGTCTTTATCAATTGAAAAAGGGTAAAGGAGGTGACAATTTTCAAAAATATGTGAAATACGTGACCCTGTCTAAATTTAGGAAATAAATGCTACCAGAAATTTGATAGACCACGTCGATCCTTCTCCCATACTCAGTCATCATAATCAACATCAAAGTAATAATGCATTCATTGCCTTGGAAATTTAATAACACATAGTACAGCTCTCAATCTATATTTAATGTAAATTTCAACTCTATAGGTTGAAAATTGCAGTAGCAGTAATTTTTAAAGAAAAAAAAATATCACCCCCCCCCCCCTCTGCAACTACAACATTTTTTTTTAAATGTGTAGAAAAATAGCACTTATCGAATGAATTTCATCCCGATTCCATGGAGTGAAGATTGACAAGGTTATTCTATTTGTTTAAGACGAAAAAACATACCCTCTTTTTGTACTCATTTTTCTGCAATTTAATAATGAAAAATCGTTTTGCCGCTAAGTGTACTTGATAGCACAATTGCCGCAGAGGACAATAACCCACTTTTTGTTCAGATCCTATCGGCCAAATCTACACTTTCGGGCGGTTTTAATTTTTTTCCAAGTAAACAAATGAACAAAACTTAATCTACGGCACGTCATTTTGTAGTTATTTGTAAGACCTATACCTATACTACACTTTTTTCCTGACAGACATATATAGGTGGCCGTGGTCGCAAACCTTTCTAAATGCTATCACTACAAGAATCCGAAGTCGAATTTCAGGTAGCATTTATGCCCCCAAATCGACTGCCCCGAAGAATAAGTCATGAACAAAGTTTTCCGTATACAGACTACAGAGTGTATCAACTATATTTTACTTCGCTAGAGTGTTAGTTACTTATTATTCGGGACAGTCGAAATGAGCCTTTTTTAGACAGGGCGCACTATAGGTAAAATTGCATTATTCTGGTTTAAAATCTAATATAACGAGATAGAATAGAGATAACTCAACACATTAAAAAAAACATAAAGTTCATTTACGTGGATTGAAGGGAAATATGTAAGAATGTCTACATTGCTCATTGTAGGGGCTGAAGTAAGGGGTGAAGTTGAGCATGTTTAAAAAATCGATGACCTTTTGATTTTCTCTTTGCTAAATCTCAAAGGGAAATTATGATATCAATACAATTTTCTTCAATTGTAGTAAATGTAATGCAGATCGAAGCAAAAATTATTAGGATACCTTCAACTTCTAAATTAGGGGTTCAAATAACGGGTAAGTGGCTAAAAATAAGAACATTCGCTGAAAACATTGTAAATGGTTTTCGTGGGTGTTAAAAACGATTCTAATAATAATTATCATAATAAACATAATTATTTAACCAAAAAATTGCATTTTCAGACAGAGAGCTGAACCTGAAGATAGCCGTAATGAAGATTGATGGAAGAATCATTGTTAAAATAAGAAAGAGTGTTGTGTCAAAACAAAATTATCAACACAACATTTTTATGAACATTACCTGATTAGCTATAGAAAGTTACTAGTTATAAACAATTATTTTCCAAATAAAACTTTTATAATAATAAGGTCTTCAAAACGCCTTATTCGAATATACCCTAGAGTGGGGGAAACGAGGAACCATCCACACAGTAGATAATAATACAGAAATGGTTGTCGAAATGATATTCAACCCCCACGAAAACCATTTGCAATTCTATTCTGCGATATTTCGCGTTTTCAGATTCTCGCTGTCCATTTCCACCCCTAGAAAGGATAATGATACCGAGAGATTATCCATACAGTTGAGGATTTTGAAGAAATGGTTATTTGAATCGTTTTTACCACCCACGAAAACCCTTTACAATGTTTTTTAGGCCAATTTTCTAATTTTCATGCACTAATCCCTTATTTCCACCCCTAATTTAAAAGTTGATGATATCCTGATATTTTTTTCCTTAATCTGCATTATGTTTACTACAATTTAAAAAAAAATTTGTATCGATGTCATGATTTCCCTTTGAGATTCAGTCAAAAGAAAAGCAAAAGGTTATCCATTTTTCAAACATGCTCAACTTCACCCTTTACTTCAACCCCTACAATAAGCAATGTAGGCATTCTTACATATTTTCCATTAATCTACGTAACATGAAGTTTATTTAAAATAAAAATTGTTCAGTTATCTCTATTCTTTCTCGTTATATTAGATTTTAAACCAGAAAAATGCAATTTGACCTATAGTGGGGCGCCTGGACTACAGTACCAGCACCAGGACTGGTCTGGTACCAAGCCTTTAGAGTTTAGTGTACACAGAAGTGAATCAGTACCTTCTATTGCAGTGGACCCAGTACTGGTGGTATTTGAATAACTCTTGTTATCCAGTAGCAGACCAGTACAGAACATAGTTATCATTATAGGCTTTGCCAGTACTAAGATGCCACTAAAATTAAAATTTAAAACCCACGATGTGCGTTGTACATTTTGCAAAGAGTTTCGAAAATGAGCGTAATAATAAGAATGCACATTTACTTTTCAATCGAGAAGAATCGCACAGTTTTATTTTTTTTGCTTGTTAAGCTGTTCACCTGTTACCCTAAAAGCACAGAGCGTGTAATGCCTTTCTTATCATTCGTCGTGCATTAATTGGATGTTTCACAGTGCGCTTACTTGAATTGACGGAATTCCAGTCTAGTAAACATCGGCTGAGCGCACACAATACGATCTTGCACAGCAACTTGAAGGGCACATGCGTACAGGAATTTGTAATTACACAAGTAATTTTGTTTTAATAAAAAAATTTATATAAAGAGGTGGATTTATGATAATTAAAAAATGTACATCTGGAGTGTAGCAAATGATGTCAGCAATTTTATCTACTGTTCTTTTTCGGACATTTCTTAAAGTAGTCCGGCTATTGGATTGGTCAGATGAAAAATCATGAAAATTAGTTTTTTTGACGGAGAAATATGCCCTCTAAGTAGATATACAGGGGGAGTTCTGGATGAGTTAGTATTAGTGAGTATCTGTGTGTGTATGTGTGTGTATCCGTGTGAGGCTTCTAGAACATTCTCGAGGGATCGTGGAGCATCTCGAACATTCTCGAACATTCTCGAAGCTTATGATGACGTCACAGCATATTGCACAATTGTACGAGCAGAATTCATGTCAAAACGCGTTCAAGGTTATTACGAGAAAAACAAGAATGATTCATTGCTTCCTTATAGATAAAACAGTCATATTTAAGGCGCAAATATGCAAGTGTGTCTGTATGTGAAATTTGATGTGACATCCTGTTTTCACCCATAGGAATTTGATTTATTCTCACGGATCAGGTTGCATCCGGTAGCTACTCCACTTTTTGAGAATTGTACGAACGGAATTCATGAATATAAAACGCATTTTGAATTTTACGTAAAATAGCTTCAGGTTTACATTTTTTTTCATTTGCCCTTGAAGTTACATCGCAAAAATGTTTTCTGCTTAGGTATTAACCTTCATAATAATAATAATAATAATAATCCTCAGCTATATGAGGCGCGAGCTGCAAACAAATTTCCAGTGTATTACCAGATTCACCGTGCTAAGCTTCTCGAACATTCTCGAAGCTTATGATGACGTTACAGAATATCACACAATTGTACGAGCTGAATTCATGTCAAGACACGTTCAAGGTTATTACGAGAAAAAAACAAGGCTGATTTATTGCTTTCTGGAAAGAATTTCTTTCGTCAACAACATCCAAGGTTATTGTACTGATACATTAGATTTTGCGTTGCAAAAATATATATTCCGAACGTGTCGATTATAATGTAGAACGTTCTGGCCGAGAAGCTTCCAACCTGTAGTGGTTCATGTCCGTGCTAAGCTTCTAGAACCTTCTCGAAGCTCATGATGACGTCACAGAATATTGCGCAATTGTACGAGCCGAATTCATGTCAAGACAAGTTCAAGGTTATTACGAGAAAAACAAGGATAATTTATTGCTTTCTGGAAAGAATTTTTGTCGTCAACAACTTTCAAGGTTATGGTATCCAAACGTGTTGATTATAATGTAGAACGTTCTGGCAACACGTGTAAGGTTATGACGAGAAAAAAGGATGATTTATTGCTTCCTTACAGATAAAAAATTCTAGAATATTCTTGATGGTATCGTCAAAATATACTACGCAATTCCTGTAAATAATTTCTTTCGTCAGCAGCTTCAAGGGTATTGTACTGACGCATCACATTTTGCGTCGCAAAAATTAAATCACGAACGTGTCGATTACAGTGTAGAACGTTCTAGAACATTGGTGCATCACATGATGCAATGTCGAGAATCGAATTTTACGTGTTTCCACGTATGGAACATTGTTGCACCATATAATGCAATATTGCGCAATGTCAAGAAAACGAATTTTACGTGTTTCTAGGTATATCGGCTATACTGTAGAACTTTCGAGAACAATGTTGCAACATATGATGCAATACTGTGCAATTTTGAGAATACGAATTTTACGTGTTTCTAGGTGTATCGATTATAACGCTTCTTTATGCCACACAACAACACTTGAGATGAGGTCATATGGCTTTTTTCATTTACAGATATATGCTTGTTGTTTCAGCACCTCTTCTATCTCTTATTCAGAACAATCAGTTTTGCTTATTACACGTTGAAGATTTAAAATTTTTAAAAAATTAGCTCAATGAAAAATAAATATAATAAAATATTTCAAATTTTCAATCACCCACTAAAGCTGCTGTAATAGTAGATGAGTAAGGCTGGGTTCTGAACCAAAAAGTAAGACGGAGTCTGGATGCGCATTATAATACGGACTATGGATCTCACTTTTGAGCCAAGGTTATTTCTTATTCCAATCAAACAAAGATGATCATACATTTAATATACAAATGATGCAGGTGTATAGGTGAAATTTGACATGGAGGGCTATGTATGACATCCTCTTTTGTCTATATGAATTTGATTTATTGCTTCCATATAGATATTACTTTTAACTAAAAATTCCTGTCTTTCTTTATTCAGTGCACATTCAACTCATGAAGAACATTCTGCATTCTGGTTCATGTCCGTGCTAAGTTGCTAGAATATTTTGATAATGTCATCCTGAATTTCTACCTTTCCAGCATTGATACTGAACCAAAATCTATGTATTTAGATGCAAGAGATTTAATAAAAGAAGGCTACCGAGCCACTTTTACAAGAGGTTGATGCATCTCTACTTTACCGACATCAAGGCCATTTCACAGCTGTCACAAAATAATATTGCACAATGGTGAGTACCAAATTTGTCTAAAAATTTTGTCTACATGTTTGAAAAATATTCTACATGCAGTTTAATAATAATAATAATAATAATCTTATAATATAATGATAAAAATAATCATTATTATTATTATTTAATATGTCTTCGGTTTATTGGAAGAGCTTCCTCAATTGACACTACTGAAAGACAGTTGAATTAAAGCATTTATTAAAAGAACGGTGGTTCCTTCTAGAATGGCTTTCCATGAAAATTGTTTGATCAATGAAATAAAATTCATATTTAAGAAAAAAGTTGAGGATATGGAAGGAAGATTGATAGCAGAGATGGTGATACGTATATGTATATTGGAGAATTCTGTTTTATGACTGCAAATGCATATATTGCTTCTCACGAAAGAAAAAAGGAGAAAGAACTGATTTTTGAAATATTTTACTCTTATTATATACCACAGAAGATTATGAATCCACCCAAGACAAAGAAGCCTCAAAATATGTGCTGGAACGAGTAAATTTAGAGGAGTAAGGTGAATCTTATAAGAATGTAAATGTTGATTACGTTACAATAGACACGAAGTTTTCTTTTCAAACTAATATTTATCACATCATCTCAATGGTTTAAGCATGAACACCTATGGTTTAAATAAAGAAAAGAAAGGATAAATGATAATAATATGAGTGACGAAGAAGTTGTCAATGAAAATATCATCTATCATTTCACATGAAATATGAAAACTCTATTTCAGTAGGAGAATTAATTGCTTCAATTTTTATAAGTAGACTGGAAAGTAAGAAAAACATACATAAGAGTGATAAAGTTCTTATAGCTGTATTCAAGTGCGGGAAATATACATATATTTAATCCTAAGTACATAAAAGTGAGTAGTGAAATAAAACTCTTGTTATGGATTTTTTAGTTATTTTCTAATAACAATAATAATAATAATAGTTGGTTGGGCACTCGGACTTCACCTCAGAGGCCCAGAGTTTGATCCCTGAGCCGGTACCTCTTGAGATTTTTCTATGTACCTTTACCGAGGTTCTGACTGCAAACCCCAATATGTGAATAATGGGGTAAAACACAGTCTTTGTCCAATATGTCAAGGCACACACTCATATCAGATCGCTTGATTGCATTATATTAATGCGCCCGTGACTGATAATATATATACCGAGGCAGCCCCGTGCATACTATTAAAAAAAATCCAACTCTATTTAAAAATGCCTTCGGCATATTGAAATGTAATCATCTTAAGCCTGGGACATTAATTTAAAAATACATAATGAAATAATGTTATAGTTTTTTATTCAGAAAAATGAAGTTTCAACTCATAAGAAAATGATAGTAAGGCTTGAAGTATGTGCAAGAGAGAGAGAGAGAAACCATGTGATGTAATTCACTTATAAGCTGTAGACTGAAATAATTTTTATATTAAAAACCAACTCATAATAAGGTGACAGCAAGGTATAAAGCTTGTGTGTAGGTTAGAGAGAGAGAGAGAGAGAGAGAGAGAGAGAGAGAGAGAGAGAGAGTGAGAGCTATGTATTGAAAAATTTTGATTTTGTAACATTTGCAAGATTTCGGGAGGCTTTGCGGTTGAGCGACTAAAAAACAGTTATAAATCTCATAGCATGCCTCTGCAAATGAGTTAAACCATATAAAAATTCTACACGCATCTTGAAAATACCAACAGATTCTTAAGAGATCTTATTACATCCAGTGGTTCACAGTGAGAGTTTTAGAATTTTATATCGATGTAGCTAAGATATTAAATAAACTATTAGCCATTAATACCTGATAGTCGGGTGATAATTTTTAATAATATTCCTTGAAGTATTTTGGAATGAAGAACATATAATTCGTAACCTGTTGTTAGAATTTATAAAATAAAATCAGCTACATAAATATTATAATGGACTGCAAGAAACGTTGAAATCACCTTCCACATAATGGAGAAATCTGCTGAAAATATTGAATTTACTTACTTGAAACATTGAAATAAAGTATCATGAATGATAAAATAAATTCAGTAATATTAAAATCTAATACAAGAATTCTGTGAATCAATCATTGAAAAATGATACAATGATCTAGTGATAACATGCACATCTACTTTCTGTAACTCTTAAATCAACATTTAATGATATAAAAATTTAATTAAATCATAATAAAAATGCTGAGTGGAGTATTGATTACGTACATTAAAATCTCTATTATATATAACAGCTGCAAAGCTGGTTTTTTCTTAGAACCAACATTTTTTAAAATTGTAGTTAAATGAATCGATATGAGAGGGCAAGGATTTCTGGTTAACAGAATGATGGATATGCAGTTGTTACCAAAGATTATTATAGAGTGCGCCACCAACGGATACGCTGCTTTTCCCTGTTGAATCTTAAGTTATCCTAAATCAAGTTTAACTAAAAAACATTAAAATGTATATGGAAGAAAGAGAAAGAATAGAGGATGAGAAGGATGATGAGGAGATGATAAAGAAAAAAGGGGGTGAGGAGGAGGAGGAGGAGGAGGAGGAGAATACGATGAATATTAGAGTTAAGTCAAGGAGGTACTGAAAATATTAGATTCATTGATTATATGCTCTATGTCGTCTGTTAAAGGTTTTAAAAGCTGTGTTGAGCTTCCTACACTTTCTTCTTGCAAAATTTGTGTGTGTATATGTGGCACTTGAATGCAAAAATAAAAGAGCACACCGCCTTCCAAATAACAAAAAACTAAGGAAACTGTAGGTAATGCCTTGTTCCTGCATCGTCACTCTCGGTGCTGCCCTCTGCTTTGAGCTTGATAAATCACCATCCTCATATAATATTGGCTTCATGTTAGTCGTAAATTAACATTTAACTGTATTTGAATAAATTCAGTTGAACATATCAGGATTTCAGGTTAACTACTATCGGATACGCTGCTTTTCTTACAGTTGTAACCACGTTCCTCCAGTTGAATCTCAAATTATCCCCAATAGAATAAACTAATAAAGCGTGGAAGAAGAGGACGAAATTGAGGAGGAGGGCAGAGGAGGAGGAGGTGATGGGTATGATAATGATGTAGTTAAGACAAGTAGGGACTGAAAATATTAGATTTAATGATTATATACGCACTAATCTTCTGTTAGATGTTTTTATAAGCTGGTTTCCTAAAAAAAAAAAAAA
>CAKNXH010050030.1:3076-13863 GCA_932178445.1 Andricus quercusramuli
AAAAATAAGTTTCTACTAACAAAATTGAATTTTTCATCCAAAAAGACGAATTTTTTCAACCAAAAGGGATGACTTTCTAACGAAATAGTTGAATTTTCATCCAACAAAGATGAAATTTGTACCAAAACAGATGAATTTTTCACAAAAAAAGGACAAATTTATTAAAAGTTGAACATTCATCCAGAAAAGCTTTCAGTTCATTTTTTAACACCAAAATATGAATTTTAAACAAAAAGTAAAATTTATACGAAATAGTTAAATTTTTAACAAAACAGTAGAATTTTCAACCAAAAGTATGACTTTTTAACAAAATAGTTTTATTTTCAACCAAACAGTTGCATTTTTATTCAAAGAAGAGAAAATTTCTCTTAAAACAGATGAATTTTTGATTAAAAAACAAAACAAATTTTTAAAAAATAGTTGAATTTTCACCCAGAAAAAATTTCAGTCCTCTTTTCAAAACACCAAAATATTAAATTTAACCAAAAAGTAAATTTTCTACAAAATAGTTAAATTTTCTACAAAATAGTTAAATTTTCTATAAAATAGTTACATTTTCTACAAAATAGTTAAATTTTCTACAAAATAGTTAAATTTTCAAGAAAACAGTAGAATTTTGAACCATAAAGTATGAATTTTCAACAAAATTGTTAATTTTTAAACGAAACAGTTGCATTTTTTGCCAAGGAAGATGTAATTTCTGCTAAAGCATGTAAATTTTCAAACCAGAAAAATGAATTTTCAAACAAGAGTTCAATTTCCAACCGAACAGTTCTATTTTTATTCAAGAAAGATGAAATCTTCCTTTTAAAACAGATGAATTAAAAAGAAACTTAAAAAAAAAGTTAAATTTTTATCTAAATAAAATTCCAGTTCACTTCCCAACACCAAAATCAGAATTGTAAACTATAAGTTAAGTTTCTGTTAAATAGTCGAATTTTTGACCAAAAAGTATGAATTTTTAACAAGATTGTTGCATTTTCAAGCAAACAGTTGCATTGTTTAAGTAAAATGAAAATTCTTCTGAAACAGGTGAATTTTTAAATCAAAAAGACAGAGTTTAAAAAAAAAAGAGTTGAATTTTCATTCAAAAGGATTTTAATAGGCTTTTATACAGAAAAATACAAATTTAAAACAAAAAGTAAATTTCGTAATTGAATTTGCAAAAAAAAATAAACATTTTTGTCCAAGAAAGATGCAATATTACTACTAAAAAAATATGAACTTTTAAATTAAAAAGACAAATTTTCAGAGAAAATATTTTTCATCCAAAAAAGATTTCAGTTGACTTATCAGCAACAAAATCAATGAAAATTCGAATATTTGGTTTAAAATTCCGGTATTTTATTGAAAACTCAAATTTTGTAGGAGAATATTTAATCTTCTTGGTGACTAATTCATCCTTTTAGTTGGAAATTCGTTTAAAAATTCAAAATTTTGGTTGAAAATTCATGTATTTTGTTGAAAATTCATCTTATTAGTTGAATATGTGAAAATTGATCTTTTTGGTACAGAATTAATTTTTTTGGTGGAAAATTCAACTCTTTTAATAAAAATTACATTTTTTTGTTGAAAATTCAACTCTTTTGATATAAATTTCATATTTTTTGGTTAAAAATGCAACTTTTTGGTTGAAAATAAATCTATTTTGGTTGAGGATTCAACTATCTTGCAAATTTTTTTTTTTATGAATTCAACCTGATTTTGATTTAAAATAAAAATTTCTTGGTTGAAATATCAACGATTCAATTTTTTGGTTGAAAATTAATATTTGTACTGAAAATTTAACAATTCTTTTTTTAGTTGAAAATATATCTGTTTTCGGTGAAAATTCAACTATTTGTTAAAAATTCGCTTGTTTTTAGGTTGAAAATTTATTTTACTAACTGAAAATTATCCTACATTATTGTTGGTAGAAAATTTTTTTTTTTAGTTCAAAATTCATGTATTTGGTTAAAAATTATATTTTTTTAGTTGAAGATTCATAATTTTGGTTGAAAATTCACATTTACTATTCCATTTTTTGTGGAAAATTTACCTTTTTTGATAGAAATGTAATCTTTTTCATTAAAAAATTATCTGTTTAGTAGCAAATTTGACTATTCTACTTTTTCTTAAGAATTCATTTCTTTGTTTTGAAAAAACCACTATTTGGTCAAAAATTCATATTTTTGGATGAAAATTCATCACTGTGATCAAAAATTAATTTCTTTGGTTGAAAATTAATTTTTTTAACTGAAGATATAACTATTCTATTTTCGTTTGAAAATTTATATTTTTAGTTGAAAATTAATTAATTTGGCTGAAAATTCGTGATTTTTATTTACTTCTTCAACTGCAAATTGAAATATTATATTTTTAGTTTGTAAATTCATCTTTTTTAGTTTAAAACTAAATTATTTTGTTGAGAATTCGTTTTTTTCCTTGTGGAACATTTATTATCTTAACTCAAAATGTAATTCTTCTATTTTTGGTTGAAAATTCATTGAATGACTTTGTTGAAAATTATGTTTTCTAGATGAAAATTAATTGTTACAACTGAAAACTTAACTCGTATAGATGTTTGGTTCAAAATTTATCTTCTGAAGTTGAAAATTCAAATATTTGGTTAAAAACTCCTATACTACTTTATTGAAAATTTAAATTTTGTGGGAGAATATTCAATCTTCTTGGTGACTAATTCATCTTTTTGGTTGGAAATTCCTTAAAAAATTCAAATATTTGGCTGAAAAATCATGTACTCTGTTAAAAATTCATCTATTTCTGTAGAAAATTCATCTTATTGGCTGAAAATTGATCTTTTTGGATAAAAAATAGTTTTTTCTTATTTAAAATTAATTTTTTCAACTGGGAATGTAACTGTTCCATTTTTTGCCAAAAAATGTATTTTGTTTGATAGAAATTTGATCTTCTTGGTTGAAAATTATATTATTTCGTTGGAAATTTGCTTTAATTTTTAGAAAATTAATTTCTTTAACTGAAAATTTAACTATTCTATTTTTAGTTGAAAATTCATCTGTTTTTGGTAAAAATTCAACTGTTTGTTGAAAATCCGTCTTTTTGGCGAAAGAGTACTCTCATTAGTTGAAATTTCATCTCTTTGGTTCAAAATTAATTTCTTTGGTCGAAAATTCGTTTGTTTTTTGTTTGAAAATTTATTTTACTAACTGAAAATTATCCTAATTTATTTTTGGTGGAAAATTTATCTTTTTAGTTCGAGATTTATGTATTTGGTTAAATATTTAATTTTTTTTTAGTTGAAGATTCATCAGTTTAGTTGAAAATTCACTATAACTATTCCATTTTTTGTGGAAAATTCACCTTTTTTGATATAACTGTAATATTTTTCGTTAAAAAATTATCTATTTTGTAGAAAATTCAACTATTCAAGTAAAATTTTTTTTGTTGATATAAAATTCAGCTTTTGGATTGAGAAATCTACTATTTGGACAAAATTTCATATTTTTGGTAGAAAATTCATCATTGAGATTAAAAAATAATTTCTTCGGCTAAAAATTCGTTTCTTTTTAGTTCAAAATTATATTTATATTTATATTATATTTTCAATGCTCTAAATTAAAGAATTAATCATTGAATTAACATTTTTTAAATTATACTATTTTAAGCAATTTTAAGCTAGAAATATTAAACATTGAACAGTTACATTTTTTATAACCTGAACACTTCTTAAATTGAAAGTTAAATTATTTTTAGTAGTTTAAAAATCCTTAAAATGATTCGAAGTTTTCCTAAATGTTTTTTTAAACACTGTTAAATAAATAAAAATCCTTAAAATCTTCCACATTAATTTTTGCCAATTTTGTAAATCTTTCTAAATATTTTTAAATATTCTCTTGAAATTAATTTTTCAAAATGAAAAAGCATTTTCAATCTTCCTAGAAATCTTAAGGAAATGTTTTTTATTCTTTTAAAGCCTTTCACAATTCTTAAAAAGCTTCTAAATTTTTTGTTCGAAATCTGCAAAAATGTATATTTTGTTTTAAATTAGGCCGTGGGCTATTTGCACCAAAATTTCGGTACAAATAGCCGGATTTTTTGGTACACGTAGGCACTTTGTTTAAATTATTTGAAATCTTTTTGGATAATTTTGAATTTTTTCAAAACTTCTAAAAATCTCTTCAACTTACTTGATTTTTTCTACGAATTGTTATTTATACATCAAAGTTCAACAATTTTACTAACAAATTAAGTTTGATTAAATAGAACAATTAAAAATGTAACGTTCATAGTTTTTTTTTTGAGTTTTGAATATTTGATTTATAATTACTGATTTCAAATGAACAGTCAGATATTTCTAAATATTAAGTGATTTTTATTTTTCTCAAAAAATGTCAAATTGAATGGTTTAACAATGGTTTTAAAAATATAAATAGTTTACAAAGTTTCAATCGGGCGTTTATATTTGTTTAACTAGTAAGACTTTCCAATTGAAACAGTTTAATTTTTTACGTTAAAATCTGGAAAATCTAAAATCGTGAACTGATTCCGAATCTTCTTGTAAAATCAATTATTATTCACTTTTTAATCCTGAAAGTAAGTTCAATTTTGAAAATAATTAATTAATTTATATTCACAGTTCATCAACTAAAAATATTTTTTATCCAGAATCTTTGATTTCAAACGCTTCTAATTTTTAATTTTTTAAGTCTTTTAAGCTGCATTTTAAAAGTCTTCTAATTAAAATGTACGCTTAAAAATTAAAATCTAAAATGAAAAATTTTTAATAAATAAAAATAAAATAATAAATAAAATTGTAAAACTTAAAACTTGCATAAATTGTAATTTTAAATTTGATAAATTACAAACTCTTCAATTTTAAAGATGTGTAGATACAAATTCTTGTATTTTGATGATTTTGAAGATCAAAAATAAAGTTTTATATTGTAAATCTTAAAACTTGCATAAATTTTAATTGAAAATTTGAAAAATTGAAAAACTTCAATTTTATATTTGCGTAATTACAAAGTCTTATATTTTGATGGTTTTAAAGATCCAAAGTGAAATTTTCAATTCTAAATTTTCCAAATTGAAGAAATTTCGATTGTAAATATATAAAATCACAGAATTTTTCATTTCAAAACTAAAAACTTGTATCATTTTTAATTAAAATTTAAAAAATTTTAAACTTTTCAATTTTAAAGATTTAAAATTCGAAGTTACGCAATTTTGAAAAGTTACGATTAGAAGTCGTCAATGTTAAAGATGTGTAAATAAAAATTCTTATATTTTGATGATTTTGATAATTTTGAAAACTAAAAGTAAAGTTTTAAATTCTAAATCTTCCAAATTGGAATATTTCTAATGTAAATCATCAAAATTACAGAATTTTAAATTGTAAAACTTAAAACTTGCATAAATTTAATTGTAAATTTTAAAAAGCTTCAATTTAATTACAAATTACAAGAAGTAAATTACAATAAGTAATTACAAATTCTTATTTTTTTGATGGTTTTAAAGATCAAAAGTTTTCAATTCTAAATCTTCCAAATTGAAGAAATTTCTAATATAAATCATAAAAATTACAGAATTTTGAATTGTAAAACTTAAAAAATATTTAATATTTAAAATTATGTAATTTCAAACTTTGTTTTTTTGAATACGCAGTTCAATTTTAAAGATTTACAAAGGAAAATTCTTCCATTTTGAAAGTGTGTAATTCAAAATTATCTCATTTTTATTATTAATAAAATTATTCAATTTTCAACGCTTTGAATTAGAAATGATACAATTTCAACTACTTTATAATGAAATTGTCAATTTTCACAAATTTTAGTCTAAAATTTTTCAAATTTGAGAACTTCTGATTAAGATATTTTCAATTCCAAAGTATTCAATTTTAAGCGCTTTTATTTAGAAATGTTTCAAGTATAATTATTTAAATTCGTTTTTAATTTTAAATTGTTCAACTTTGAACGCTTTTAATTAGAAATAATAAAATTTCTATTCCTCTGAATTTCAAATGATTCAATTTTCATTTATTCCTTTCGAAATGGTGTCCTTTTTGCAAAATTTCACCTAATATAAAATTGTTTAGTTTAGAATTTAATCCCTTCGAATTGAAAATTATTTAATTTCAAAACATTTCAATTTTTATTTATTCAATTTTGAACGTTTTTATTTAGAAATAATACAATTTCAATTCCTTTGAATTTTAATTGATTTGAAAATAAAATTGTTCAATTTTAAACACTTTCAATGAGAAATTATACAATTTTAACACTTTTCTAATGAAACTGTCCAAATTAAAAAATTTTTTCAATTTTGAGAGTTTCAATTCGAAATTATTAATTATTACTTACTGTTTCAAAAATGGTTTAAGCTTAATACTAAAAAAATGCTCAAATAATAGATTTTTAAATTGTTTATATCTTTAATGTTAGAAAATAAAAATCCAGATACGTGAACGTATGCGTTTACTTCTAGTATTGAATAATTATGAACAGAAAAATTACCTTCAGAATTTTCAAGAGCCCTCTTTGCAGAATTCATTTCCGCTTCTTGAATGCTGTGGCCAGACGCTTTGGCTAAACGCCTTCCTTTGAAGTAAACAGCAACCGTATAAACTCTCGTATTAGTTGGCCCTTTGCACTCAATAACTCTGCAAAAAAAAATAATAAATTAGGATTGTATCTTTAGAAAATTGGGAAATTGTAATTATAATTATAAAAATTATAAATATAAATAAACATAATATATAAAATAAATAAATTATAAATTATATTATAAAAATAGGGAGCTTCCATAAACCAAGAGGCCCAATTTTTGCCATTTTTTTTACTTTCTTTAACTTTTGCTTTTTTTGATTATATAAACAAATGTCCTGTATGGATGATTGAAAGAAAAAATAAACAGTTTGCCTTCAATTATGTTGCCAGTGAAGCGATGTGATGCCAATAAATGTCTGCAGTGATCATTTGTTTATATAATAATTTTTTTTTTAAGTTGTAGTCACGAGAACTCGCATAAAATTATTTTCGAAAACATGACTGGTTGTGACATTGCGTGCATATGACTTTTAATCTATGTTTTCAATTTTTTTTTACCTACTAATAAAGATTACGAATTTTTTGCACTATCAATTTTCTAAATAAAAATGTCCAAATACGTCATTTTATTTCACGATAAAATTTACTTCTGAATGTTTCTAAATATTTTCGATAGAAGAGAAAAATGTAATTGTGAATGATTTTTTAATATTGGGAAATAATTTTTTTCTCAACATTTTTCTACCACATTATAATTTCTAAACTTTTTTACATTTTCAAAGAGATCAGAAAAGCGAAATCATAAATTTCTGGTCCAAAAAGAAATCGGAAGATTTTAAGAAACTTTTTTAATTTTGCAGGATCTAAACAAATTATAGGAAAATTTTAAGATATTTTGAAAGATGCCTAGAATTTTTAAAATGATACATAAATAATTTCAATCTTGAGAAGATTTCAGAAAATTTTAAACTAAGTGTAGATTTTTTAAGATTTTGAAAAAAAATATAATTTTAAGGATTTTGAAAGATATCTGAAAAAATTTAAAATGATTTTTCGTTTTAAAAAATTAATTTAAAAAGAATTCCAAAATTGTCAAAAAAGAATCTTCAAGATTTCAAAACATTTTTGTTTTATTTTGCAGAATTCTAAAACAATTTTAGGAAAAATTCGAATAATTTAAAAAGATGTTTAGAAGGTTTGAAAAGATTTTAAAAAATTTCAAACAAAATGCAAATTTTGTAAGACTTTAGAAAAAATGTTCAAGCTTTTTAAGAATTTCGAAAGGTATCGAGAAAATAAAAAACTTTTCTTATGATTCATAGGAAAATTTTCCATAATTTTATTTTTTTAAATTAATTTTCAAATGATTTTCTAAAAATGGTACAAAAATGCGAAAGACTTTAAAGCAATTTTTTCAATTTTAAACGATTTTTCGAAAATTTTAAGAAAAGTTCGAATCATTAAAAAATATATTTAGAATTTTTAAAGTTATACATGAATAATTCCAATCTTGAGAAGATTTCAGAAAATTTAAAACTAAATGTAGATTTTTTAAGATTTCGAAAAAATAGTATTTTAAGGATTTTGAAAGATATCAGAGAAAATTTTTAACGATTTTTTGTTCAAAAAAATTAATTTGAAAAGATTTTAAAAAATTCAAAAGATTCCCAAAATTGTCCAAAAAGAATCTTCAAGATTTCAAAACAATTTTTTTTATTTTGCAGAATTCTAAAAACAATTTTAGGAAAAATTCTAATAATTTTAAAAGATTTTTAGAAGGTTTGAAAAGATTAAAAAAATTTTAAACAAAATGCAAATTTTGTAAGACTTTGAAAAAACTGGCCAGGCTTTTTAAGAATGTTGAAAGGCATTGAAAAGATAAAAAACTTTCCATATGATTTATAGGAAAATTTGGAATGATTTTATTTTCATTTTTAACCATTAATTTTCAAATGATTTTCTAACCATTTTTTTTAAATTTGAAAGATTTTAAGGCAATTTTTTCAATTTTAAACGATTTTTCCAAAATTTAAGAAAAGTTCGAATCATTAAAAAAGATATTTAGAAGTTTTAAAAAGATTTTTAAAATTTGTAAACAAAATGAAAATTTTGTAAGACTTTGAAAAAATGGCCAAGCTTTTTAAGAATGTTGAAAGGTATCGAGAAAATGAAAAACTTTTTTTATGATTTATAGGGAAATTTGAAATGATTTTATTTTCATTTTTAACCATTAATTTTCAAATGATTTTCTAACCATTTTCTTTAAATTTGAAAGATTTTAAGGCAATTTTTGCAATTTTAAACGATTTTTCCAAATTTTAGGAAAAATTCGAATAATTTAAAAAGATTTTTAGAAGGTTTGAAAAGATTAAAAAAATTTCAAACAAAATGAAAATTTTGTAAGACTTTGAAAAAAATGGCCAAGCTTTTTAAGAATGTTGAAAGGTATCGAGAAAATGAAAAACTTTTTTTATTATTTATAGGGAAATTTGAAATGATTTTATTTTCATTTTTAACCATTAATTTTCAAATGATTTTCTAACCATTTTTTTTAAATTTGAAAGATTTTAAGGCAATTTTTTCAATTTTAAACGATTTTTCCAAAATTTAAGAAAAGTTCGAATCATTAAAAAAGATATTTAGAAGTTTTAAAAAGATTTTAAAAATTTTTAAACAAAATGAAAATTTTGTAAGACTTTGAAAAAATGGCCAAGCTTTTTAAGAATGTTGAAAGATATTGAGAAAATAAAAAACTTTTTTTATGATTTATAGGGAAATTTGAAATGATTTTATTTTCATTTTTAAAAATTAATTTTCAAACGATTTTATAAAAATGTTTAAAAAATGTGAAAGATTTTAAGGCAATTTTTGCAATTTTAAACAATTTTTCCAAAAGTTCAAGAAAAGTTCGAATCATTTAAAAAGATATTTAGAAGTTTTGAAAAAATTCTAAAAATAATTAAAATTTTAATGACCAATTTTTTTTTATTTTAAAACGTAGATTTTTCAATATTTCGAAATAAAATTTTGAATTTTTCAAAGGATTTTTAAGTGTATCGAGAAAAGAAAATAAATCTTCTGAGAAAATTTTCATTTATTTTGAAAAATTAATTAAAAGAGAATATTTAAAAAGATTTTTAAGCATTTGAAAAGATTTCCAACATTGACACAAAAGAATCATTAAGATTTTAAAACAACTTTTACTATTTTGCATAATTCTAAAACAATTTTAAGAACAATTCCAATAATTTCGAAAGATGTTTACAAAGTTTTGAAAAGATTTCAAAAAATTTTAAACAAAATGTAGATTTTTTAAGATTTTGAAAAAAAATGGCGAAGCTTTTTAAGAATTTTGAAAGGTATCCAGAAAATGAAACATTTTTCTTAGAATTCCTGCGAAAATTTCAAATCTTTTTTTATTATGAAAAATTGAATTGCAAATAATGTCTAAAAAAGTCTAAAAAATATGAAAGATTTCAAGGCAATTTAAAAATTTTTTTAACAATTTTAGGAAACATTTTTAGGAAACATTCGAATCATTTTTAAAAAATGTAGGAGTTTTGTCCAAATTCCAAAAATAATAAAAAGTTTTAAATAAAATTGCAGAATCATAAAATTTGTTTGGAAAAATTCGAATAATTTAAAAAGATGTTTATAAGTTTTAAGAAAATTTTGGAAGATTTTAAACAAAATGCAGATTTTTTTAAGATTTTGAAAAAATAAATAAGAGAAAATAAAAATTAATTTTTGAATATTTCAAAAAATGTCAAGTCTTTTCTAGTTTAAATATTAAATTTTTCGTCCAGAATTCTTCTTTCTGGTTCTAAATTCAACTACTTGTTTAAAAGTTGAACTCTTTTCTTAAAAATTAACTTTTTTTGTTGAAGATTCATCATGCTAGTTATAAATTCATCTCTTTGGTTATAAAAGTAACTCTTTTGTTTCAAATTCATGTATTTAGATGAAAATGAATCTGTTTTTGTTAAGTATTCAACTATTTTGTTGAAAGTTCGTCTTTTTAGAATGAAATCGTTTCTTTTGGTACATTTTTTTCAAATAAAACTGATTGAACATAAATCTTTTTTGGTTCAGGATTAAACCATTTTGTTGAAAATTCGTTTTTTTTCTCGATAAGTTTAAGTGTTTTCTATTTAAAATTAAAATCTGTTGGTTGAAATATTACTTATGCATCACATTTTTTGTTAAGATTTAATTTTGTTGTTGAAAATTTAACTATTTGGTTTGAAATAACCTTTTTTTATTAAAAATTCCTATTTTCGG
>CAKNXH010050034.1:0-16550 GCA_932178445.1 Andricus quercusramuli
GGTGATGTTTATTGACGAAGACTTGTCAATCGATATTATTGGTTTTTATTATAAACAAATTTTATAAGGAAATGCATCTTTTGGCCATTTACACGAAAAAAAGTGGATCGTTAGAAGAACTCTCGAAACCACTAGTACTAACTATTTTAAATTGAACCGCAGCTTTTCGTCGTGAATTTTGTTAAAATTACTATTTTTTGTTCAGGTATGTTAAACTAACTCTTTAAAAGAGCAAGATGAACAATTTCAAATAGTAGGATGCACTGCACCACTTGGTAACATCAACGCTCAGCGAGAAGATGTTACTATTTCGTGTAGTAAGCTTTCCTTCTGTGAAGAGTAACTTTGCCGATTTCGCATCGTAACGCGTTTATGTATATGTATATATGCACTGCACGCATTCTATACAAAACAAAAATGATGTACAATGTCGATCGATTTGAGGAGGAAAAAAATTATGTTATATATCATTACTGCACGTAATTTACGATTATTCTTACGCAGTCGCACGCATAGAGTCTTACACATATGATCGCACGCTCAAACGCTTTGAAAAATCGCCCCCGCTGGGGAATCGAACCCTACCTGCCTACCTAAAACCTGTCCTAAAACCTAAATATAGCGCACGCCTTAGTCAAGTGAGCTACGGAACCGCTTAGATTTTTCTGACAAAGTCTCGATCAAGCGGTTTCTCTGAGAAAAACGTGGCCAGCTAAGAAAATAAATGTCTACTTACAATTTTTTAAATTAATCTCTTACAGGTGATATCTAATAAATTGCAACGAGCTAGGGAAAAATATTTTGCTTAAAAGTATCAACTCACACAGTATATATGTTATTAGTAATTTATATGTATTATTATAAAATGATTAAAATTACAATTTTTGAAAACTACATATTTTGTATTTTTGTAAATCAAGACTTGAAAAAATGATTTTGAATGAAATCTTTGGAATTTTTAATTTTACTTTATTATCATCTCACTTCATTTGAAACGTAACATTAATTTACATAACTGATATGTGTACACTGAGAAACCCTTGTTTTTATTTCTTGTTAAAAATCACACTAGATTTCACTATGTGAACTTTGCAATGAGAGGCAAAAAGCAAATTTTAATAATATTTACTAACCTCAATAGTAACTCGTAGCTACTTAAAGAATTATAAAATATATTGGAATAAAAGTTAAAACAATTGCATTTATTGTAAAAGACATTTGAAGTATTTATTAACCTCTGTAGTAAAACTGCAAGTCTGCACTATTTACTAATTTTGGTAGGAGAAAATAGTAAATTTGTTGGATTAATATCTCTAGAAGATAACAGTATTTACAAAGTGCTGTAGTTAAATGATGCGCAGGGACCGTGCGCACCGAATTACTAACTGGTTAGCAAAATCTGCTACAGTGGGAATAGTAAAAAAAATAAATACGTGTTGCTAACTTTCACACAAGTCTACCTACACACATGTTCTACATTTAACGCATAATTCACATTTATTTAAATTAAGAATTGACAACATTAGAAATTACATATATGTATATATTCTTAAAAGATAGTATTTTATATTATAAAGCTGAAACAGAAAAATCGGGTTAGAAGAAAACGGAGGCTGGCGGGAATCGAACACGCGTCTCCGGGACAGCAGTCGGGCGATGATCCATCTACCTATAAGACATTGTGGGACTCAGAATGAAAACTTCCATATGACCTAAATGATAGAAAGTTTATTGGTTCTAATTCATTTGATCCTTAATTGATTAATATTCATGATATTTTTATAATTTTAAACAACAAAATTTTTAATGTAATTAAAATAAGTAAATTTTTTTTTTTAAATTATGTTTTTTTGCGGATTTTGCATTGAAACATAAATTAGATGTCATTTTCGCAACCTAAAAATATGATCGGCGATCGACAAACGTCAGATGCACTCGGCCGCGCTCGGTCCAAGGCTCGATACTTTCTGCTAAATCAGTTAGTAATATTTAGGACCAAATTTAATAATTGGTATTAACCTTTGTTACAAAAAGTAGGAAATGTCCATAATTCACATCGTGTTCCTACAGACAATAGTAATTTCTTCTACATATTTAGTATGTTATGTTATTTAAAATACTTATTACTTTTATTCTTTTTGTACAATTTATTAATTTCTCTACTAATTTTTCCTACATCGGATTTTACTACAGAGAATAGTAAGGATTGCTATTACCAAATAGGAAATCTTCTTATAAAAATAGTATAACTTATTATTTATGTATTAAAATGTCAAAATTTAAGCATTTTGCCCCCATTTGCTATCCGTTTTAGTAATTTTTCTAACCTAAAGTTTCTCAGTGTATGAATAAAAAAATATTTTAAACATTGTAAAAATATATCAAATGCAAAATTGAAATCACTATTTTAAGATGAAACAAACATTGAATAGTGATTCAAATTTGAATTTTTTGCAGAAATAAAATTTTTCTCATGGGATATGGGGATGCTGAATTAGAATAAAAACTGCTTAATACAAAAAAAATCGGTTCCGAGAAACGAATATTAAAGATCGCGATATCACAGTAGAATTGTAGATTTTATTTTTGTTAAAAATCTTAAGAAAATGAGAAAAAAAATTTTTTCAATAAATGGTATTGGTTTCTACAAACATCAATGTGAAAAGGTTGGAAAAATTATTACTGCTTTAAATATGGAAATTAATTTGAACTAAAATTGTATTACAGATTATTTTTTGATGGCACATGCATGATTTCAGCCCTTTTCAACGCCTATGAAGCGGAGCTAAAGCTCTACTTTTTACTCCCTAGGGACTCAAAAGTGACGTCAGAGATGAATAATGAAAATTATGCAACTTTGAGCTCGCATTTTATGATTATCAGCCCACTCACGGTAAAAACTGAGAGAAAATTTTGTTTGCAGATAATAGAATTTTGCGGTTATTTATGGAAGGTTACCATATATACCTGTAAAATTACCATAAATTACCGGAATTTGTCATAAATTTCCGGAAATTTATGGACATTTAAAGAAATGAATGTTGGGTAAGTGACCATATTCACCTGTAAAATTACCATGAATGACCGACATTTTTCATAAATGTCCGGAAATTTATGGAAATTTTTAAAAATGAATTTTGGGTATTCCATGGTAAGTTACCATATTTACCTGTAAAATTACCATAAATTACCAAAATTTGCCATAAATTTCCAGAAGTTTATGGAACATTTTCATAAATTTCCGGAAATTTATGAAAATTTTTGAAAATGAATTTTGCGTAAGTTACCATATTCACCTGTAAAATTACCACAAATTACCGAAATTTTCCATAAATTTCCGGCGATTTATGGAAATTTAAAAAAATGAATTTTGGATAATCTATGATAAGTTACCATAAAGCACGTTTAAAATTACCATAGATTAGGTTAACATTAATTTCATGCTTCATTATACAAAATCTAATATGGACTGAAATCATGACTGTATTTCGAGAAATGTCTGAAATCATCCATTTGTTATGAAAAATATCTTATGCGCCAAGGGGGAGAGGCACTTTTTCTCCCCCTAGGTGCATAATATACTATTTAATTATTGATTCAAAAAATGATATGTTGAAAACAATGCATTATTCTACTAAAAAAAATTCTTCCAAATAATATAATATTCGAACCTGGGTGGCTAAATCAAGTACGATCTCAATCATTTTTATTGTTATAAGGAATTAAAAATATCATAAGCAAAAAATTCCATAGCAGAAGAAATGTAAAAAAAAGTATTTTTTTATTTATAATTTTTCATAATATTTTTATATTCTGAAAATTTGGTACAAAACAAAAAAACTGTATCGAAGTATAGAGTTATTCACTATGTTTATTTACAACAATTATCTCAACTAATATTATGAAAAAAGAGAAACCATTATAAAATAGTTTCTGACAATTTATTTCCTTTTGTAAAATGTCAGTGGGTGGTCTGTCTTATAGATTGAGAAGCGAAAATCTGTTGTTTTACTGATAAGCAAATTATAAGTCGTCCTTCTTTTTTAATTTCAAGCGGACCGCCTAAAAAATTTTCGGAAAGGGCCTACACGTTTCTAGTTATGCCACTGAAGTTACTCACAATTTCAAATAGTAGGGCTAAGAATCTCGCGCAGTGCTTATTGCAATTCGAAAAAGTAGATCGAACTCACTTGCAAAAGTCAAACTCACAATGCTTTGCTTACTATGTGAATTAGTTATTCATACAGGTTACATGTTCAACTGTACTATTCCAAATAGTTATTGAAGATACTTGTTCTTAGTAATCTTTCTTTTTACAATTTGAAGTAGTAATGCTGACTTTAGATTTTGTATATTTTGAGATTACAATCTCATTCAGTATAAAAAACTATTTAAATTGTTTCTTGTACAATGTGAACAAGTAAAATTGAAGTTAACAATACATGAAAGTAAATCTAACTATCTACTTTTTTCCGTGTAGAGAGTAGCTATGCGGATCCGTGTGCGTTAAAACTTATTCTCTTGTGCGTTGCGCCTTGTGCTTATTTACTGTGCAAATGTGTGTGCGCCCCGCTTAATCGTCGTGTTCGCTCGTGAATCTCGCGCCAAATGCCAATATTTAAAAAGTCCTTGAACTTGAATAAATGTTTGAGCAGTTTGAGGTTATAATGAGAGAGACCCTGCATAATTGCATGTATAATATTATTCAATATAATCCATGATATTTAATATCAAAAGAATCAACAATTATTCACATACATGGGTAATTGTCAAATTGAAGGCAAACTTGAAGTCCCAATAATATAACATCAACTTAGAAGCTCGTGCCAATTTAAAAACAAATTTTTAAAAACACTTATTATCATCCTCTACAGAATGGGCAGTTCCTTTTTTTTTATTTCTGTTCCTATTTACATTAATTTAATACAAGAACACCCGAAACGTCATTACCGTACGGCGTCCCAACCTCACTTTGCAAAAGGATAAACTGATTTTCTTCGCTTTTTTAGACAGTAACCTGAAAAACGCTTAACGTATCAAGTTTGTAAACTTCACATGAACATAAATTTAATGCTTGCACATTTTTTCAATTCAAATAAATAATATTTTAAAAGCCTTGATGTCTGTCCCTCAATTTTTTCCATTTCAGAAGTCATTACCGTACGTCTGTTTTTCTAGTAAAATATTGTAGTTACAGTTGAGTAATAAATACAAAAATATTAGGCGTATTGTTTAATACAAGTTTTATATAATTGAGCTTAAAATATTAACTCTCTTTTCTGTGAATCCGATATTAAAACTGAAAAGTGCATCTTGACAACAAAAACGTCATTACCGTACGTGCGTTAAAAACCATTTTCGGAGTGAAAAAAATGTATGAAAACAATTCCGTTACTTGCTAGGTGGTGTTTTCTTTCATAAGTAGGTGACTTTTGATAATTAAAATTTGTTATTTTTTTATAAACAATAAAAAAGGTTAAACTTTAACATTTTTCTCGCATCATTACCGTACGGTACAATAGAACAGCGTACGACTGATTATATGCGCGTGCCCATGGATTCATTATTATTTTTTATTTTCATGACTGCCCCTTTTGGATTTAAAATAGTTACATGTGATAAGATCAATTTCCGTTATGAAATATTTAATTCCTAATAATAATATGATTGCCACTGTAGGTGCTGAAATTTGCCTACATTTTGACAATTACCCACATGTGGATTTGTAGACCCTGCCGATGAAACAGCACTGGCGAACGGCACTGAGCTGCCGCAGTGCGGTTTCAGTGACTGTTTTTGCTGATTTCGGCACCTAAACGGCACTGAGGGTGATGCGACGGCCATATAATGGTTCTATTGTATTCGTCACGTACCGGACAGGCAGAGTGGTTTACAGTGGTTGGCCGCCGCCAACCCGAATCCCTTTTTAAAATTTTCTTCAAATTATTAACACTTTTTTTTAATTTATGAATTTTCTTATGATATATATTATATAATTATAAATTATATACTAATATACTATTCTGAAGTTGAATTCGAAAATGTTGTGTGTTTTGGCGTATCTCATTTCATTTACGAGATACATGATATTTCTTCCAATTTTAAACTTTTCAAACAAAAAGTTAGATATCTGAAATTATCTAAACTTGTAGATTCTGAATTTCTAACTTTCGCAGAGGTAATTACAAAATTTCACAAATTTTACTTTTTAATCCCTTTCAGCTGGTCTCCTTGTAGCCTATTCGCAGGTATAAAGGGAACGTCTGCAGGCATTTAAAACTGAAATCTGAGTAGCTTTAAACGAGCAGCACTGAAACAGCACTGGGCAGTGCCGTTTCAGTGCTGTTTCATCGGTAGGGGACGTTTTAAACGAGTGTTTTTTACCATCTTCCCTAATAGCACGGAACGTTCCGGGAACGTTCCCGGCATGTGTAAAATGTCCGCCCTTGGGAACGTTCCACTGGGACCTGAGGGGAACCTTCAATTATTGTTGTTTTTAACAACAATTATCTCGTAAACCTTAAGAGATAGGTAAGAATGGATCTCATTTTTGAATTTTGAATACCGCATATACTACACTATCATATGATATCCGTATCATAAATTGACATCGATTTTGACCTATCACTTACGTTTTACGCGTTTTTTATTGATAATAATAACAATAACGTTAATTTATGTTTGGAACGTTCCTGGAACGTTTCCAAGCGGCGGACATTTTACACCTCCATGGAACGTTCCGTGCTATTAGGGTTATCGCAGAAAAGACACTGTAATAGCAGACGCTGTTTTAGAACTAGATTGCCAGGGCACTAGAGCCCTATTACCAAATACTTACTAGCTAGTAATTTTCTAGTTATTTTAAGAGTGGTAAAGATTTGAAATAATTCAAATGAAACAGAAATTCAGTAAATAAATTTATTGAATTAAAACTCTGTAATTAGACAGAATAATTATTAATAATTCTTGACAATAAGAAATTACATGACAACTCCTTTCTGTACCTCGAATAAATATCTTCTAATAGATAGAAGTAAGGAATCAAAAGTTAACATTTGAAATAGCTATGTACTCTAGGATAGATCAATATATATAGATATATAGATGTAAGTCAAGTTTGACACGCGCTTTCTCCGACAACCACACGTTTGATCTAGACCGCGAGCATAGATAATTTATGACTCACGTAAAGGGTTGAAGCGACAAGGCGCCCTTCAGACGCCGTAATTTCTATAACGCGATTTGACAGAAAAATGTCAATCGACACGAATCATAAAAATGCATTTCCGAGAATGAGAATCTCATTTTTTTAGCTTGAACTTCATGGGCGGTGCTTAATGAGATTGGCTAATTTAACATTGAATTATATGACGTCAGCAATTCTATTGGCTAGAAGGACTATTCCCACCTTTTTTGGTACCAAAACCGAGATCATAAATATATGTGCAGAGCATCGAAAACGTCAGATAATTGTATCTCGCCGCTTTCTTTCCAACATTAAATCTGCGACACTCGCGTCTCTGAGTTATTGTACTTAAATTGGACTTAGAACATTTTTATAAAACTGTCAAATAAAATTCTAGTCCACAAAACATAACTCACTCCGGTAATTCGGTACGGTTCGCCGTGGTCGACTTTTGTCGAGTTAATACTCAAGTGAAGTGCGAGTAAAAACAATTTAAGTAAAAATGATTTAATTAAATAAAACTATTAAAATGTCAAATCCGGATGAAATCTTATATGATCTAATCGAACATTTTTCAGATAGTATAACTACGAACAATTTTCTATTTGTCGAGTCTATATAGGGAATTACACTATGCAATAATTATAGTTTATACGCGAGAAGCAAATGACGAATATGTTGTCCATGAGGAATTGAACATGGAATCCTTGTGAAGTTGTTTAAACATTAATAACAAAATAAATAAAAACGATTGATTTGTTCTCTAAATTATTTTGTGCAGTGTTAATCATTTATTTTGAACCTCGACCAGTTCGAGCGGTTAATGATTTTTATCACTCACGTGGGCAACGAATCCAGAGAGGAAGTTCTACATTCTCCATCTTCGAATCGACAACAGCGCTGGAGACGTAACAGACATTGTGAAAGTTTTCTATCCTTGCTTCTTCCGCTCAAAAAACAAATCCTTCCATGGGATTCCATTATGATGTTGGGTATGTCATTCCAGCCCGGACATAATTATTATTTTCAATTAGTATAACGCATCCAGCAGAATTATTAATAATTATTATATTTGAAAAGTGAGGACATGTAGTTGTCAACACTGATTTTACAGTTCGGCCATCTTGAAAACGTAACTTACCGACCACCCCGAATTTTGCATACCCTGTATCTACATGGGCGCTCTGTGTACGTGCACTCTCCGTGTTTCTCGGTTGATCGGAGCTCGGAGTGCAGGCAGCCAACCGTTTTGGTTATTTTGCGCGAAGGTCAAATGTCCCTAGGCGGCCACTGCTGGTTCGCAAGATACCTGTCGCCGCGCCAGTTTTCAAAGCACAATGTCGCGTTTTTGCAAAACACATACAAAATTAAACCAGGCTTCACTGCGGGTTACAGTAAAAAATTCAATTTTTAGTTTGAAATAAAATAAAATCATCCTTCCAAGATATTAAGTTTGTGGTACACAAAGTTCCGTTCCATTCTACACACATTTATCTCACTAAAATTAGGTTATAATCACCATTCACTATTTTGCAAAAACGTGACGTTTTCCCTTAAAACAATTGAAAACTGGCGCAGTGACAGCCATCTTGCGAACCAGCAGTGGCCACCTAGGGACATTTGATTTCCGCGCAAAGTGGCCAAAACGGTTGGCCGCCTACACTCCAAGATCCCATCTACCGAGAAACACGGAGAGTGCACGGATACAGAGCGCCCATGTAGATACAGGGATAGGAACTAGTGATGGGCACTGCTCGGCCTGACTGTGGTAATACCTGACCTGACCGGTAATGTCCAGTTATGACAGTAAAAGTTAGTAAAACGCTGTCAGACCCAAAAATCTCAACCAGGAAAGTTTTTTTATAGAAAAAACTGGTGAAGTTGTTAGGACATACCCTATGCTAAACTTGTACAGAAACTTTATCGGTTCTGAATGTTCAAGTTACTCTCAAAGTTATAAAAATGTGAAAAGATGAGCATAGCAGACGACACTTTTGACAGTTTCGCGCGAGTTTCGAGGAGAATTTGAAAATGACACTTCACAAATTAGGTTATATTCCCTAAATGAAAATACAGTTTTTTTTTTGTTTTTAAATAAAATAAAATTGATATCTAATTATTAGGAATTTAGATTCATGAGTAATTTGTGTGAATAATTTATTATTTGTTATTAATTATATGTGAAGGAATTCAATAAGGCAATTACTATAATTAAGAATGGGAACAATGGCAGCAAAATAAAATTTAATTCTTTGAATGGGTTTTCAAGAAAAAGCATTGTTTCAAACATTTTTTAATATTATTTTTCTTGGGAATTACGAAAATTTTTGTAACAATTCTCACAATGACACGATTTTTTCTATAGTTATTTTTTCTTCTACATATAAAGAGAAATAAAGAAAGCTTGTATGGTATTAAGTAATTTTATTTCACACGAACAGTTTCAAAAGAATATTATAATAATTAATGGAAGAAGGAATTGTGCGACTAATTCAGTACCCTTGCATAAACAAAAAACTTAATAAATTTTTGATTTTTTGAAAGCCTCGCCCTGTCATGGGAAAATTATTCCAGGGTAAGACATGAAAAAAAATTTCATTTTTCTCAACCACCCTAATATGTGATATATTATATTGTAATGTTTTAATTATTTATTTTAAATTATTTAGAAAAATTTTTTAAATAATTTATAAATGGCTATTTACACACAATTAACATATATATATATATATATATTCGGTTTCGATTCCCTTGGAATAGAACCGAAGAGCTTATGACAAAGCCACCGAACGCGTCATTGGGTTGCGGATAGAGGGTCCCCGTACCAAGGGTTTCTGCTGAATATGGATACAATAATTAATAAGCAGTCGCGGACAATTGTCCAGGGATGGTCCCGAAGGAATAACCCCCAAGCGAAGGTGTGCGAACCGTGCCGAAAGCTGCATGGCACCTGGGTGAGGTGTCTTTAACGGTGACTCTGGGATATCGGGCGATGTCTCAGAGTAATAGCCTTATCCTTGCACGCGGGGCTCTACAAGGATGGACGAACCCTTTCCCTAGCTGCTCGTGGGAACAACAATGAAACCAAAAAAACCACCAAAATGTTGTAGATGCGGTTCAAAACGATCGAACGCGCAGAACACCCGACAATGGATCGGCAAACAATGCCGATCATCCTAGAGTTCGGGGTGCTGAAAATAATTTGGATGGAAACACAACGACGAACCGGCGAAACGCCCACATTGAGTGGACGGATCAACTTAAGAATGATGTGTTAGACTGCTACGATGCCAGTATTATCCCTGTTCGTGGAGGCTTTATGGCGCGTATGCATACTCTGTGGTGCCAGAAACACCCAGAGCTTCAACACGTTTCGCATCAGTCTTTGCGAAATCAAGCCGACTACCTCCGCAAAAATGGATATGTACGCGGAGCGCTTCCTCAACCGCTGCTTGAACAAGCTGCAGACGAAGATGAAATGACATTAAGACCAACCGCAGAAAGTAGGCACCTTCTTGAAGATGATGGCAATTTCAGTACAAGGAGGAACATCAACATGCAGGTTCCTCTTAAGCCCCAAGATCTGGCTGAAATGGATGCCTGCCTTTGTGGAGATATCTCGCAAGAGTCCGACCTCTGGACCATCAATTGCTCAGTTTATGGTGCTGCGACAGTTTTGGCTGATTCAAATCGAAGGCTCAAACCGACGATGGATCAAAAGACAAGAAGACGCTTGCATCAACTGAACAAGAAAATTGGATGGGCAAGACAGAATGCGTCCCGTGTTCAATGTGTGATTGACTACATAACATCTGGTAGACCGTTCACGGAAAGGGTTCGAAAGTTCGCCCAAGAACTAAGGACCTTGAATCACACACTAAACAAGTCAAAGCTGCTGACAATCAAGCAGCATATTGTTGACAAAATAAGGCTGTTATCTGACGCAAGGAGGAGGATACAGAAGAGGGAGAGATGGATCAGAGAGAATCAACAGTTTCTCGCTGACCCATCGCGCCTCTTCAGTGATCCCCCTGTTTTTGTAAAAAATCCACCCAAGCCCAAGGAGGTAGAGACTTTTTGGAGAGAGGTGTACAAGATCCCGAAAACACTAGAGTTGAAGGAAGATACTGACAATATCATTCGCTTCAAGGAGTTTTGCGACAGCCTCATAAAATCTGAGGAGGAGTGCCCATCAGTCACTGCCGAAGAGGTGAAAAAAGCACTTAGAGGCACGAAGAACTTTTCCGGTGCTGGACCAGATTGTATCAAGAACTTTTGGTGGAAGAAGTTTACTTCTACACACCAACATTTGGCCCGCATATTCACCTCATATTTAAAGTCGGAGATGCCCATTCCGCAGTGGCTAGTGTTAGGACGCACTATACTCCTACCGAAAAAAGGCGACTTGTCCAAACCAGAGAATTACAGGCCAATAACTTGTTTGAACACACTGTATAAGATTTTTACAGCTATCCTAAACAACAGGATTGTTCGACGAATTGAGCCTGTATGGCGAGAGATGTACGAACAACGTGGCTCGAAAAAAGGTGTAGCAGGCTGTCGAGAGAACCTGCTGATTGACAGGTGTGTCTGTAAAGACGCTACAGTCCATCAGCGCGTCCTGTCAATGGCCTGGATTGACTACCGGAAAGCTTTTGATTCAACCTCTCATAGACTTATCATCTGTCTGTTGGAAAGCTTGAAGGTACATCCACACATAGTGAGATGCATAGAGAGATTGATGCCTCTTTGGAAAACTAGATTTACCATCTCATCTAGGAATTATCGTCTGACGACGAACAACGTCACCTTCCAGAGGGGCGTCTTTCAAGGGGATAGTATGAGCCCTTTGCTTTTTTGCATCACACTTTTGCCTCTATCTCTTGCACTACGAAATTCTCCTGGATACCTCTGTGGCGACACTAATCAGCGTGAGCATAAGGTCACTCATGTATTCTATATGGATGACCTGAAGATCTATGCCGCTGGTAAAAGCAAACTTCAAACTGCTTTAAATATCGTCAAGAACTACACAGGAGAGATTGGGATGGACTTTGGTTTGGACAAGTGTGCCAAAATTCATTTGAAGAAAGGAAAGATTAATGGCGTTCCCAAGGACCCTGAGCTTGTGGATATAAGTGTTATTAGACATCTTAACACTGGAGAGACCTATACATACCTGGGCGTGCTTCAAAGCCGCATTCAGGACGTAACATCAGTGAAGGAGTCTCTCCGAAGCAGATACAAGCATCTTCTTCGACAGATTTGGTCTTCCAATCTGTCGGCGTTGAACAAGGTATCTGCGACTAACATGCTTGCCGTCCCGGTTCTACTCTACTCGTTTGGGGTGGTTCAATGGACGAAGAACGAGCTTAAGGCCCTTGATGTCACCACGCGTAAGATCATGCATATGCATAAAAGCTTGCATATCAATTCGTCAGTTCCGCGATTATACATTTCACGCCAGCAAGGCGGACGCGGACTTCTGAATCTCCAGTGTCTTCATAACCGAATTGTTTTGAGTACAGCTTACATCGTTGCGAATGGCAGAGATCCTCTCCTAAAGATGGTCAGAAACCACGAGATGATTGGCGAAGGGGCGTTCCTTTACAAAGCCGCGGAGCAAGCTGCTGAGACCCTTGGCCTGAATTTTAACATCAGAAGTGAGGAAAGTGCTTTACTCCATCTAGATGCTTCACGTCTAAAAGCCGAAGTAAAGAAAGCAGAGGTTGGAAAATTTCACCAAGAGCTACTCGACAAGCAAATGCACGGAAACTTTCACAGAAATGTAGAAAAACAGTCCTTGTCGAAGGAGCAAACTTTTGCTTTCCTCAAATCATCAGGGCTCAATTCAGGTACAGAGGGCTTCATTTTCGCATGCCAGGACGGTGTAATCTCCACCTTAGCATACCGCGCCCGCATTTTATGTCAAGAAGTTCCCAGTGATAGGTGCAGAGCGTGTCATGCACACGCTGAGTACCTAGAACATATACTATCGGGGTGTCCGACCCACGCAGGAACAACGTATATCTATAGACATAATGCGGCCGTAAGAGTACTTTATTACCACCTTTGTCGCTCTTACGGTGTTGGTCGCGACCCTGCCCTGCCGAACGCTCCACGGGATATAGAGTCAATTGTCCGAAACGAGAAGTGCCAGATTTTCTGGAACTACGATTTTCGGGCAGCAGTCTCCGTTGCGCACTCGAGGCCTGACATTGTTCTCCAAGACTTCGAGAAACGAACTATATTCGTGATCGAATTCTCGGCTCCATCCGAATACAACATCACTGCAAAGGAGAAAGAAAAAGAGGAGAGATATCAAGACCTTAAAAGAGAGCTGCGTCGACTGTACCCAAAATATTCGGTACGAGTAATTGTTCTTGTGATAGGTGCTCTCGGAGGTGTGAAATTATCGCTGGTTCGTAACCTTAAAGCCATACCCGCGTGCCAAAGATATGCCAAGGCTCTTGCGAGATGGATGCAGAAAGCTGTCATCCTTGGGTCGCTTCGTGTCCTCAAGACACACGAGGGTTTCGCCGGCCTGTCGTTGTGATTTCGTCGTGCCCTGTGACCACCCATCTCACGGATGTGAGACGTGGCCATAGGTGTATTTTACCGCGGTTCTACTGGGGGCCATTGACATTTTTTCCAGATGGCAGTTGCTCTTAGTGGTACCCTGCGGTGGTTGTTTAACTTTTTTTTAATTATATATATATATTCCTTTGGAATAGAACCGAAGGGCTTATGACAAAGCCTCCGAACGCGTCCTCGGGTTGCGGATAGAGGGTCCCTGTACCAAGGGTTTCTGCTGAATATGGTTACAATAATTAATAAGCAGTCGCGGACAATTGTCCAGGGATGGTCCCGAAGGAATAACCCCTAAGCGAAAGTGTGAGAACCGTGCCGAAAGCTGAATGTCACCTGGGTGAGGTGTCTCTAACGGTGATTCTGGGAAATCGGCGACTCTCAGAGTATACAGCCTTATCCTTGCATGCGGGGCTCTACAAGGATGGACGAACCCTTTCCCTAGCTGCTCGTGGGAACAAAAATTACAACACAAAACATAGTTGTAGTAAGTGCGGTTCAAAACAATCGAACGCGCAGGGCTCCCGACAATGGGTCGGACAACAATGCCGACTACCCTACAGTTTGGGGAGCCAATCAAGACGGAGTCAATGCGATTGACCGGCGGAATCTTGTTACTTTCAAGTGGACGGATCAACTCAATGACGGCCTGCTGGAGTGCTACGATGCCAGTACCCAGATAACAATACGTGCCGGCACGCGATCGGCCCGACGGGCTGGAGACCAGCGTGCCTGCTAAATGCATGCGACAGGCCGGCAGAGTCGGAATGCGACCGAAAGGCGGACAACGGCAGGCAACGGTCCGGCAACAAGCGGCGAGGAACAACGGGCCTGCGATTTACACGACCGCTGCAGGCTGATAGTGCGAGTAGTTTGGGATCAAAAACGCGCATGCGCGTTTCGGATCAGCTGTTCTTGTCGTATTTCATCTCGTGTGGCGTTCACACCCGTGAATTTTCGCTCGGATGTGTGCGATTTGCAAACAATAATTGTTATTCGTTCCAGATAAAATAGAAGAATAAGTAATCCACTTGTAAATGGAGTAATCCAATTGGAAAACGGAGTAATCCACTTGTATAACGGAGTTATACCTTTCATCGTTTGCGGTTTTTGGTATTGTTTTGGCTGTGTGTGGAACAAAAAATTTGTTAGCAATTTTTTGCTGTCGGTGTCCTTCAAATCAACAAAATTAGCAAATATCACGAAAGGTAATGAAATTCTGCATATAATAATATAAAGTTCAAGTTGAAAGAAAAATGTCAATATTATAAAAAGATATTTTTATAATATTGACATTTTTCTTTCAACTTGGACTTATTATACGCAGAATCTCGTCATTACCTTCCGTGATATTTGGAAATTTTTATTTTATTTACAGAAGAAAAGATTTTTTTAATTTTAATCTACTCGCACACTCAGTCTGCATTTTACCGGATGGTAGCCTGCATTTTACCGGATCTAGTTCCTGCATTTTACCGGAGCATGGCCGGCATTTCACCAGACCGCGTGCGCCCGACTTCGTGCGGGCCATATAGACATCAATGGCGCGCGTATTGAGCTGCGCATGTACCGGCAGCTCGGTCTGGTCAATCGGCCCACGTGCCTGCTCATAGTATGCTACCGTGCCGGCATTTTGTTATCTGGGTATGGTCCCTGAAGGAGAAGGTTACATGGCACGACTGCATGCTCTGTGGTGCGAGAAACACCCAGAGCTCTCAGACTTTTCGCAACAACGTCTGCGAAACCATGCCGAGAACCTTAGGAAAAGGGGTTACATAAGCGGAGTGCCTACTCAACCGCATCCAGCACAAGCCGGCAACAGAGAAAGAGAAGCGACACTGAGACCAACCGCGAACAGGCATCCAATAGAGGAAGAACGATGCTTCAGGACCCGGAGAAACATCAACATTCAGGTTTCTCCCAAGCCCAAAGATCTGACTGAATTGGATGATGAACTTCGTGGAGATTTTTCCGAAGAATCCGACCTCTGGACTATCAGTTGTGGTGTGTACAATGCAGCGAGAACTTTGGCAGATGCAAGCATATAAAACAAAACCAACGGTTGATCATAAGACCAAAAGAAGAATGCATCAACTCAGCACAAAGATAGGCTGGGCTAAACAGTACGCGTCCCGCATTCAGTGTGTGATTGACTACATAACATCTGGCAGGAATTTCACTGCCAAGGTTCGACGGTTCGCGCGCGAACTGCGGATCCATCATCACACAATCAACAAATCAAAGCTAATGACCACCAGACAGCATATTGTTGACAGAATACGAATACTATCTAACGCTAGGAGAAGTCTAGAGCGGAGAGAGAGGTGGGTCAGAGAGAATCAACAATTTTCATCGGATCCATCTAAACTCTTCCAAGACCCTCCAATTACTGTCGACCATCCGCCCAAACCAGAGGAGGTCGAAGCATTTTGGAGAGAAGTCTACGAGGTCCAGCATCCACTTCAAGAAGACTCAAAGAACATAAATAGCTTCAAGGAGCTGTGCAATGCCCTCATAACACCTGAGGAAGAATGCCCACCTATCACTACCGAGGAGGTGAAAAACGTATTAAAAGGCATGAAAAACTTTCCCGCTCCGGGACCAGATGGTATCAAGACCTTCTGGTGGAAGAAGTTTCCTTCAACCCACCAGCATCTGGCCCGAATTTTCACCTCATATCTAAAGTCGGAAGAGCCTATTCCGGAGTGGTTGGTGGAAGGGCGCACAGTGCTCCTGCCTAAGACAGGCAACTTAGCTGACCCTAAGAATTACAGGC
>CAKNXH010050045.1:0-12252 GCA_932178445.1 Andricus quercusramuli
GATAAATTTTCTACGAAATAGTTGAATTTTCAACCAAACAGTTGCATTCTTATCAAAAAAAGATTAATTTTCTGCTCAGATAGATGAATTTTTTAATAAAAAATATACATTTTCCAAAAAATAGTTGGATTTTTATCCAAAAAACATTTAAATTTATTTTTCAACACCAAAATATGAATTTCTGTCAAAAAGTAAATTTTCTACGAAATAGTGGAATTTTCAAGCAAAAAGATTAATTGATGAACAAAACTGTTGCATTTTCAAACAAATAATAAAATTTGCAACTAAAAAGACTATTTTCAGGAAGAAGCAACGGCAAAAAAAGAAATATAAATACAAAGCAAATAAATTACTAAGAAGAATGTTATATCAGGATTACCGCAAAACTTAATTTTAAAAATTCTCTAATTTTTCCCTAACCACTTTTTCATTTTCCCTGACCATTAATATTCAAAAACCAGAATATTACATTTGTAACATTTTGAACCTAGAATCTTTTATAAGCGGAATAAAATAATTTTAAATAAAAGTTGAAAATTTTCAAATCTATTCGGTTTGACAGTTATTTAAAGTTATTTAAATCTCGGACTTTTGTAAGATTTTTTTCCAAATCCCTGACTTTTTCCTGAATTAAAAAAAATTGTTGTTGGCTAGGTTCCTTTTTTCACTCACCAGTTTTCTTTGGTGCGTAAAGTTGAATTCATATTAAATTTCTGCACAATTTCTGCGAGATACTTATTTAATTAGTGAATTTCCGAAAGTTACATACATGAATGAAGAACCCCCCCCCCCCATCAGTAACAAATCGTAACAAAATCTTTTGACCCCTCCCTCCCCCTTAAGCTGTTACGTAATTTAAGTACGGTCCCAAATAAAATAGTTTGAAGAATGAATCAATGAATTTTTTAAGTGTTGAAAATTATATCATTTTTGAACAATTTTAACTTAAAAACAGTACAATTTAGTGATTATAAGTTGTTTCTTGAAAATCTTAAATGAAAAATGTCATTTACAAATGAAAACTTAAAAAAATGAAACAATGAAAACTTTAAAATAATGAATATATTAATTGAAATGTTTTTGAAAATTAAAAAAATATTTTGAAGTTTCAATCTGATGCATACATTTAATTAATTACGTAAGGCATTCAAATTGAAATAGTTCAATTTTTAACGTAAAAATCTATAAATTATTCAATTATAAACAGATTCAGAATCGTCTTATAAAATCAATTTTATTATAATTCTATTGTTAAGAGTCGTACTACAGTTCAATTTAAAAAAAAATCTGCCCGCTTCGCGGGCACATTCTCATCGCGCTTTACGCTCGATTCCTCTAGATCTTTGAACTTCGTGTTCGACTTCGATGAAAAGAAAAAGTTTATTTCTAAATATTAGAAAATTATCAAAACCTCTACACACATTCGCATCCAGATACCCGCGCTTCGCGCTCGATATTTGATTTCAAATTCATTTGAACCCTGCGTTCCACGCTCGGTTCTGTGCACCGTATAATAGAAACAAAAAAGTTTGAGCGCACTTACGGCGCGCGATTTGGGCGTCGCGCTTCGCGATTTGTATTTGATTTCAAATGAACAATAATTATATAAATTAAGCGACAAATTTTATTAGTTAAAATGTTATTTTAGATTTTCCGTTTTTCAAAAAAGTTATTTTTTTCATTTTGAATATATTCTTACAACGAAAATGGATTTTTCCAAAGTTTTCCAAAAATTTGATTTCTTTTACTGTCAATGTTATTTTCACGAATAAAATAAAAACTACGCGTCCTATCGAAACATGATGGATAACAAATTTGTACCTCTTCTTTGAATGAACAAATGTTGTCTCCGTCATGTTTTTCGTAGCTTGTGTTATTCGTCTAAAAATTTATTTTTTCTATTTTCAATGCTGTTTTTTATGAATAAAACAAAAACTATGCATCATATCAAAAAGTGAATAATAACAAATTTGTAGATCTTTTTTAGGTGCATAATTTTGGTCCAGTCATCTTTTGTCGTATCTTGCATAGTTTCACAGCAAAATGGAATTTTTGATTTCTCATTATTTTGTTGTGCGATCAGAATTTAAATTTTTTATTTTTTGAAAAATTCAAAAAGTTATTATGAAAATATTGTAAGGTGTTCAAAAATTAACGTTTTTCTTCTCTTGACTTTTTTTCATAACGTGCGTTTTTCGGCTTAAAATGTTCATTTTCGTTTGTTTTTTGGAATTTTGAAAATGCTATAACTCTGGTAATTTTTTTTTTATCTGAAAAAGTCATTAGGATATTTTTTTCCTCTTTTTGCTTACTACTAACAACCGTCCATAGAATTTCCAAATCTTCAAAAAAAGTGTTCTCAAAAATTTTCAAAATGTGCTCACTTTTTGAAATTTCATCCGAAATAGCTGGTTAACGAACTTGTTCTTTCTTTTTAGGCCCTAAAAAAGTGTGCCAAAGCACAACCCAATCTGATTATTTTTTCGAAAGTTATCGTGCCTACAGACAGACAGACAGACAGACATACAGACTGACAGACACCTTGGTAAAAACCTTTTTTTCTGGCTCAGGGGGTCTCAAAACGTGGAGATTTGATGAAAACCGACCAAGTCAAATTTTACATAAAACCAATACCTTCTCATTAGAATGAGAATGTAATAAATACTTAATTTATATTTACAGTTTATCAACTTAACATTTTTCTTGTTTTCTTTTTTTTTTGTCGAAGTTAACCCGTACCACCGAGCCTCTGAAATTAACATGGGGTTTTAAAAGGGAAAAGCTTGATTTAGAAAAAAATGGGGAAAAGAGCTACTTGTTATAAAATTTTTGTGAATTGTTATTATGCTTAGAAAGTGACCCCAAAAAATGCAAAATAGCAGTTCTCTATTAAATTCATACTAAAACCGGTGTCCTTCGGATTTTCTTTACAAGAATTATTTTTAATTAATAAGGGACGAGTTTCCAAGTATTTTGTAAATAAGTTTTTATTATTCAAACAATAATTATTTGTTCATTCAAATCCGGAAAAATATGCCGGATATGTCAATAGAGAGAAAATCTACAGTTTATTATTATTAAAGTAGGGTTATTGTTACATTGTTAGATTAGGATTATTATCCTATTGGAAAATAACTGTCCAGAACCTTTTGCACGACATTATATATAAGAGAAAATAAATTTTTATACTCCCACATCTGCGTGCGTTATTATTTGCTTTATGTACGATTTCAATTTCAGTCAACGTTTACCGACGATGTTTACACATAAATCTGTCTTGGGTCATAGTTTAGGACGCACGCGATTTTTTTTTTGTTACAAAAATTAATTTTGAACAAAATAGTTCAATCTTCTAACAATAAAATGAATTTCGAACAAATTGGTTCAACTTTCAACCAAGTAGATGAATTTTTAACCCAAAAATGTAAATTCTCGACGAAAAATTTAACAGTGGAATTTGCAACCAAAAACGATCAATTTTCAGCCAAAAAATGGAATAGTTCAATTTTAGATTAAGAAAATTATCCACCAAAAAGACGAATTTTTAACAAACTAGTTAACTTTTTAGCCAAATAGTTGAGTTGTGACAACAAAAATTTAATAATCAAAGTTTTAGATACAAAAATTAGTTTTCAACGAAAGAAAATTTTCAATAGAATAGTTCAATCTTCTAGCAATAAAATGATTTTTTAACAAATTACTTCAAGCTTTAATCAAATAGATGAATTTTCAACAAAATAATTCAATTTTCATAAAAATGTTTGATTTTTTAACCGAATAAAATTAAATTATTTAATTAATTACTTAACAAATTAGTGCAACTTTCAGTCGAGTAGTTGAATTTTCAATTTTAACTTTTCGAAATAAAATAAATTTTTTTGATTTGTTAAAAATTTATTTTACTCGTAGAACATATTTAGTTAAAAAGTAATCTATTTTCAACAAAATAGTTCAATCTTTCACCAATAAAATAAATTTTTAGCAAATTAGTTCAACTTTCAACCAAGTAGTTGAATTTTCGACCCAAAAATATGAATACTCAACGAAAAATGTAATAGTGGAGTTTTCAGCCATAAATTATCAATTTTCAGCCAAAAATGGAATAGTTCAATTTTCAATTAGGAAAATTCATTTTAAAACAAAAATAAAACGAATTTTCAACAAAATAGTTCAATTTTTAACAAAATAGTTACTTTTTTAATTAAAAACATAAATTTCCAATCAAAAATGGAATCATTAAATTCTTATAGTTACAAAAATTCATATGAATGAAAGAAAATAATTTTCAATAAAATAGTTCAATCTTCTACCAATGCAATGAATTTTCAACATAAAAATATGAATACTCAACAAAAAGTGGAATTTTCAACTAAAAACGATCAATTTTCAGCCAAAAAATGGAATAGTTCCATTTTCATTTCTGAAAATTAATTTTCAACTGAAAAACTTAATTTTTAACAAAATAGGTAGTTAAATCTTGTGTTGTGACATCAAAAATGAAATAATTAAAGTTTTAGATACAAAAATTAGTTTACAACGAAAGAAAAACATTTTCAATCAAATAGTTCTATCTTGTACCAATAAAATAAATGTTTAACAAATGAGTTTAACTTTCAACCAAGTAGTTGCATTTTCGACCCGAAAGATGATTAAAAGAAAATAGTTAAATTTTCAACAAAAAATTTAATTTGTAATAAAATAGTTAATTTTTCAATTAAAAACATAAATTTCCAATCAAAAATGGAATCATTAAATTCTTAGTTATAAAAATTAATATAAATGAAAGAAAATAATTTTCAATAAAATAGTTCAATCTTCTACCAATAAATAGTTCAATTTTGAGTCAAAAAAATTAACTTTCAATCAAAAATTGAATAATTAGAGCTTTAGTTATAAAAATTAATTTTAATTAAAATAGTTCAATCTTCTACCAATAAAATGAATTTCCAACAAATTGGTTCAACTTTCAACCAAGTAAATGAATTTTCAACCAAAAATGTGAATTTTCAACGAAAAATGCAATAGTGGAATTTTCAACCAAAAAGGATCAATTTTCACGCAAAAATGGAATAGTTTAATTTTCAATTAGGAAAATTAATTCTCAACAAAAACAAACGAATTTTCCACCAAATATTTTAATCTTTAACCAATCAAATGATTTTTTAATAAAGTAGTTCAACTTTCAACCAAGTAGTTGAATTTTCGACCCAAAAGATGATCAAAAAAATAGTTAAATTTTCAACAACAAAATTGAAATTTTAATGAAATAGTTCAATTTTTAACCAAACAGTTGATTTTTCAATTAAAAAGATAAATTTTCAATCTAAAATGGATTTATTGGAGTTTTAGTTATAAAAATTAATCTTCAACAAAACAAAATCATTTTCAATAAAATAGTTCAATCTTCTAACAATAAAATGAATTTTCAACAAAAAAGTTCAATCTTCTACCAATAGAATAAATTTTTAACAAATTAGTTGAACTTTCAACCAAGTAGATGAATTTTCAATCCAAAAATGTGAATTCTCAACGAAAAATGTAATAGTAGAATTTTAAACCAAAAACGATCAATTTTCAGCCAAAAATGGAATAGTTCAATTTTTAATTGAGAAAATTAATTTTCAACAAAAAAAAAACGTATTTTCAATCAAAAATTTCTATCTTTAACCAATAAAATGAGTTTTTAACAAAGTGATTCAACTTTCAACCAAGTATTTGGATTTTCGACCAAAAAGATGATTAAAAAAAATAGTTAAATTTTCAACAAAAAAATTGAAATTCAACGAAATAGTTTAATTTTTAACAAAATAGTTACTTTTTCAATTAAAAAGATGAATTTTCAATCAAATATGGATTCAATATAGTTTTAGTTACAAAAATTAATCTTCAACGAAAGAAAATAATTTTCAATAAAATAGTTTAATCTTCTACCAATAAAATAAATTTTTAACAAATTAGTTCAACTTTCAATCAAATAGATAAATTTTCCACCCAAAAATGTGACTTCTCAACAAAAAATGTAATAGTGGAATTTTCAACCAAAAACTATCAATTTTCAGCAAAGTAGTTTAACAAAGTAGTTCAACTTTCAACCAAGTACTTGTATTTTCGACTAAAAAGATGATTAAAAAAAAGATAGATTTTCAAAAAAATAATTTAATTTTCAACAAGATAGTTTAATTTTTAATGGAATGGTTGATTTTTAAATTGAAAAGATAAATTTTCAATTAAAAATGGATAATTAAAGTTTTATAAAAATTAACTTTCAATGAAAGAAAATAATTTCCAATAAAATAATTAATTTTCAATAAAAACAGTTCAATCTTTAACCAATAAAATAAATTTTTAAGAAATTAGTTCAACTTTCAACCAAGTAGTTGGATTTTCAACAAAATAATTCAATTTTCAACAAAATGGTTAAATTTTCAACCAAATAGTCAAATCGTGACGTAAAAAATGCAATCAAATAGTTGAATTTTGAAATTAAAAAGATCAGTTTTCAATTAGAAATAGAACAATTAAATTTTTACTCACAAAAAATCATTTTCAGTATAAAAAAGAATTAATTTCTCAACAAAATAGTTTAATTTTTAAGCAAATAGTTACATTTTCAAATAAAAGATTAATTTTCAAACAAACAGTTAAATTTACCACCAACCTGTTGAAATTCCAAGCCAACTGAAAAGTACTGAAAAGTTGCACCTGTAAACAAAATACAAAAAAAAAACACATGTTCAAATGGCAATATCAGTCCCACGTTCAAAAAATTGGCGGCCCTAAAAAGGGCCTTTTTTATACATAGTTCAGTATATAGAATAAATTAACGGCTGAGACAGAACTCATAAATATTAAAAAAACAAAACTAAAAAAAACATAAAAACACTGGTTGATAAAAATCAACTATTTCTTCTCGGTGTTGTATTTGGTGGTAGATTTTGTTCCCTCGCTGATGGCGTGCTTGGACAGTTCACCTGGCAGGAGAAGTTTCACGGCAGTTTGGATCTCACGAGAAGTTATTGTCCTTTTTTTGTTATATCCGGCCACACGTCCAGCTTCAGAAGCAATCCGTTCAAAAATGTCGTTCATAAAGCTATTCATGATGCTCATGGCTTTGCTCGAAATCCCAGTTTCTGGCTGAACTTGCTTCAAAACTTTGTACAAGTAAATGGCGTAGGACTGATTCCTCCTCTTCTTTCGACTGGACGAGCTCTTCGGTTTTTCCACAACCTTAGACCTCATCTCGGACTTCATCGCTCCTATTTTTCCGGAAAGTTTCGGCGGCATCTCGAAGCTTTGATCCTTTTCGGTCTTGATAATTTTGAAGATAACAAGAAATTTTCAGAGACAAAATAATTTTGAAGAACGAAAATGATTTTGAAGAGGCAAGATCCTTCGTTAACACTGACCACAGGATATTTGAGTTCCGGGCAGGAAGAGCAGCGCTTATATTAACAAAGGTAAGCTCGCGATAAGCAATCAGGAAACTCGGTCGACCAGAAGCTTGTTCTGATTCGTTTGCGTGTTTATGGACAAATTTTGATTTGTCGAATCTGATATCATGCCAGTGGCTGAATTCACACGTAGCGGACATTTAACTCCGGACAGTTATTTGGCCGGACATCTAGTTACTTTTCCTACTTCTGGTAATTAAAAGTTTTTTACGCCAGATTTCAAATGTTTATAAGTTCCTGACAGATCTTATAGAAAGAGTACGTAACCTGACTTAACCTCGGGAAAATTTTATGTAGACATTATTCAAAAATAGGAAAGCAATAACGGAGAAATGGACCGAGAGAAAGTACTGATGAAGAAAATATGGACGGAGAAATAAAAAGTGTGATATATCAGGGGATGTTTGTTTCGGAATAAGTAATTTATCATTATAAAGAACAATCTCTCTCAATCTCAATCAGTAGAAATAAGTTGCTAATGAAATAATAGTGTGAGATCTTTTATCACTTGATAAGAGATTGAGAAAAATTCCTAACTAATTGAGTTATTAACAGTTGTAATATAATTTAACTTTAATATAAATTTGGATCTTTGTCTATCTATTTTGCTATCTTCCGCAATAGAGTATACTCTCGTGATTTTCTATACCTCAACATTTAGGGATTCCATCGAACAGTTATGGAATTTATTTAAAAAATCAATTTGATGTTCACCACGTACCAGAAATACAACGTGAGTTAAAATGAAATTGAAAACGAGATAGACAAAGACGTTGATAGATGTAGCATAGGATGAAATAAAGAAGAGAAGATTGAAAAGGATGGACGAGAATTTAGATTACCAGAGATAGAGAAGAGTTACATTAATATAGATATATGATAGGATGAGATAGAGAATGCGGGATGGAAGAAGATATACGAGAATTTAGGCTGAAAAATAAAAAGAAAATGATAGATTTTTATAGACGAAGGATACGATGAGATAAATAAGAGGAGACTAAACAAGATAGACGAGAATTTAGATTGACAGAGAGATAGAAAAATATTTACGAGAGTAGATAAAGGATATATTGAGATAGAGAACAGGGTATTGAAAAAGATAGACGTAAAGTTAGATTGAAATGAAGATAGAAAATGATTGACGTAAATTAAGATTAACGGAGAGTTAGAAAAATATTGACGTACATAGATAAAGGATAGGATGAGATAAACAAGAGGAGATTGAAGAAGATAATTATTTTGATTGACAGAGAGATAAAAAAAGTTTGATAGACGTGAATTTAGATTGACAGAGAGAAGGAAGCATATTCACGTGGATAGATAAAGGATAGGATGAGATAGAGAAGAAAGGATTGAAAATGATAAATGGAAATTTATATTGACATTGATAAACGTAGGATAGGCTGAGATAATGAAGAGGAAATTGGAAAAGATAGACGGGAATTCAGATTGAAAGAGAGATAGAAAAATATTGAAGTGGTTGGATAAAGGATAGGATAAGATGATGAAGAGGGGATTGAAAAACATAGATGGTAATTTAGAAAGACAGAGAGATAGTAAAAGATTGACACTGATAGACGTAGGATAGAATGAGATAAAGAAGAGGAGATTGAAAAAGATAGACAAGAATTTAGATTGACATAGAGATAGGAAAATTTTGACGAGGATGGACAAAGGATGGGATAAGATATAAAAGAGGAGATTAAGAAATATATATAGGAATTTAGTTTGACAGAGAGAAAGCAAAATATTAACGTGGATAGATAAAGGCTAGGATTAGAAGAGAAGAGGGCATTTAAAAGATAGACGTGAATTCAGACTGAAAAATGGATAGAAAAAGATAGACATTGATAGATTGATACAATGATATAGAGATATACGTAAACTTAGATTGAAAAAGGAATAGAAAAATATTGACGTGGATAGATAAAGGATTGGTTGAGATAGAAAAGAGGGGATTGTTAATGATAGACGGAAATTTAGATTGACGTTGATAAATGTAGCATAGGATGAGATAAAGAAGAGCAGATTGAAAGAGATAGATGACAATTTAGATTGATAGAGAAATAAAAAAGTATTGACGTGGATACACAAAGGATAGGATGAGATAGAGAAGAGGGGATTGAAAAAGATAGACGGAAATTTAGATTGGCAAAGAGGTAGAAAAATATTGACGTGGATAGATAAAGGATTGGATGAGATAAAGAAAAGGAGTGTGAGAAAGAAAGACCGGAATTTTGATTGACAGTGAGATAGAAAAAGTAGATAGACATGAATTTAGATTGAAAAAGGGATAGAATGGGATACATTTTCTCTATCTATCAGCTTCTCCATCAAAATTATAATATTATATTATTAATTACAGCACACAGGATATACGAGTATTATATTATCTGAATGAATCTAAGATTCTTTGAATCCTTCGAAACACGAGTGCCTCAAGATTTGAGAACGTATAAATTTTTCGTAGCACATTCCACATTCTATTTCGGAATTCTGAGATTAAGAAAAAAAATTATTCCAATACATCAGTTATTATTAAAATATATTTTATAAGTGCACCCAAAACTGTGTAAACTACTTTTGGAAAACTCAAAATGAAAATATATTTTATAAGTTCTTCCAAAATTGTCTAAGCTGCAATTGGAACATTGAAAATTAAAATATATTTTATCTTATTTATTTATACACGTACATTATTCGCCATTTACTTAAATAAATTATAATTAATTATTCCGAGCTTTAGTCAAGTTACGTACTTTTGCTATAAGATCTGTCACAAACTTGTAAACATTTGAAACCTGGCGCCGAAAACTTTTAGTTACCAAAAGTACGAAAAGTAACTAGATGTCCGGTCAAATAACTGTCCGGAGTTAAATGTCCGCTACGTGTGAATTCAGCCATTTTCATCGTTTTCAATTTAAAATCGTCTTGTTTCAGTTTGAAATTCCACAATTTTGAATAATTTAAATTTCAAACAACGCGACTTTAAATTTAATTTATTCAACCTGTTAATACTTCAGATTTGCATTTCTTCAACTACTAAACAAATAGAGATGATTGGAAAATCCCGAAAAATAATATTCCCGACACTGTAAAATTCCCGAATTCAAAAAAATGCGAACTAGAAAGTTCCCGAATTTAAGCCATTAGAAAATTGTTCTTTAATTAGTAATATTTATTTATCAAAAATAATATAATTAAATATTTTTATGAAAGAAAATTTTTTTCAATGTTTTAGGTTTTTTAAAATTATTGTTTGAGTTAAAAATAACCATGATTGAAAAAATATATATTTCTGGATGAATTTTCTTTCTAATTTGCATATTATTTTTTATTTAAAAAAACGTTCTCAAAAATCTAATAAATAAATCATATTTTCAAAAAAACAATTTTTTTTAATTATATAAATTCGAGAATTTTCCAGTTCGGAGATTTTAGAATTCGGGAATTTTCAAATTCGGTATTTTTATATTTCAGTAATTTTATAAGTCCGAGAATTTTATTATTCAGGAATTTTCCTTTTTGGGATTTTTTCAAAGCCGGGAATTTTATTTTTCAGGATTTTTCAGTCATCCCAATAAATAGAAATCAAACAATTATTTTTATTTGATAAGTCTGCTCTTATATTCTTGGTTGAGAATTCATATCGTTTGGTTGAAATTCTAGTATTTGGTTGAAAATTAAATTATTTTCTTGAAAATACAACAGCTTGGTTGAAAGTTGAACTACATTGTTAAAAAAATGTTTTCAACTGATAATTCTTTTTTTTAACTTTCTAGTTAAAAATTCAACTATCTGGTTGAAAATGCATGTCTTTTATTCAAAATTAAAATCTTTTTTAGTTGAATTTTCAATAGTCGTTGAGAATTCGTTCTTTTTGGTTGAAAAATCAACTATTTGGTTACAAATTCGTACTTTTGGTTGAATACAACTATTCGAAATTTGTGTTTTTAACAATTAATTTTTCAATCTGAATATTTGACGATTCCATTTTTGGTTCAAAAAATATCTTATATAGTTGAACATTCATTTTTTTGGTTTCAAATTTTTGTTTATTAGGAGAAAATTCGGGGTATGAAATTCACATATTTTGTTGACAATTTGTTGTTTTTTTTGTAGAAAAATAAACTGTCATTAAAAAAAAAATTTTTTGTTAAAGTTTTTTTTTATTTTAACTGAAAATTTAACAATTTCATTCTTGGTAGAAAATTGATCTTTTTTATTCGAAAATTCAACCAAATAGATGAATTTTCAACCCAAAAATGGGAATTCTCAACGAAAAATGTATTAATGGAATTTTCAACCAAAAACGATCAATTTTCAGCCAAAAATGGAATAGTTTAATTTTCAATTAGGAAAATTAATTCTAAAAAAAAAACGAATTTTCCACCAAATATTTTGATCTTTAACCAATGAAATGAGTTTTTAATAAAGTAGTTCAACTTTCAACCAAGTAATTGAATTTTCGACCCAAAAGATGAATAAAAAAATAATTAAATTTTCAACAACAAAATTAAAATTTTAATAAAATAGTTCAATTTTTAACCAAATAGTTAATTTTTCAATTAAAAAGATAAATTTTCAATCAAAAATGGAATCATTGCATATTTAATTATAAAAATTGATATGAATGAAACAAACAAAAATTTCGATAAAATAGTTCAATCTTCTACCAATGAAATGAATTTTCAACAAACTAGTTCAACTCTCAACCAAGTAGGTGAATTTTCAAACAAAAAATGTGAATTCCTAACGAAAAATTTAATAGTGGAATTTTCAACCAAAAACGATCAATTTT
>CAKNXH010050047.1:0-20622 GCA_932178445.1 Andricus quercusramuli
CCCTACAGCCATGTATCGGATCCCCTAGAAACGTATCCGCATGCGAAGTACCAGTTACATGACCATGCTCCGGATTCCGTGACAAAGCATCCGCATTCAAATTAATCTTTCCTGGCTTATATACAATAATATAATCAAATTCACTTAATTTGATCTTCCAGCGAGCCAGCCGCGATATTTAAGGCCATATAACAATTCCAAGAGCCGATGATCCGTCAACAGGGTAAAATTGTAACCAAAAAGATAAGGTCTAGATTAAAGACAATAAAACCAGTTCTTTTCTAATTAACTAATTAACCAGAAAACAGAAAATTATCCGGGAACACATCCCAATTTTCAGGCAAACAGAAAATTATCCGGGAACACATTCCAATTTTCAGCCAAACAATTTACATCACAAATATTTATCTCAAATAGGGGTTGATGTTGGTCCTAGCTCATCAATTCACCGAAAAGAATAACCATGGTAAACAAGCTTGCGACCTCCGGAAAATCCAAGCAGGTTCATAAGTTATCTGTTCGTGAGAATTTAACAGCTATTCTCGCCATCGTTTCCTTATTAAAACTTCCTGTTTGGAATAATTCTGAACCAGTCAAACTACTGATAAAGCATCATTTACATCTCTTCATATCTCTAGTGAAACTAGACTTACAACATTGTGAACAGTCCTTCACCAAATGTCCAAGTTCCTTATAATTCAACCATTTTTGAGCCAATTATTATCTGTTCAGAGCTAATGTCTGTACGCAAGTGAGCTATTCTTTATATGCAAATGAGCTATCTTTTCACGCACATGAACTATCCTTTTTACGCATGTAACCATTCTTTTTATGCACGTAAACTATAGATTTCGGTCGCAACTGGTGCTGAGATCTTTCCACGCACTCTTTTCCAAATCCTGATTTCAAGGTCTTGCTGATTCGCGAATGCGATGGCTTGATCCAGTGAATTTATTTATTTCCCCTTTATTTTCGAATAAATATTTTAATCCAGCCCGCTCAGAAAATCCTTGATCCCAGTAGTTCTGTAAGACCTACTCATCCTAATTCCTTTTGCACCCGGTGTATTTTCTAAAACCTGGAAACTGAGTTTATTGTGAGTCAAATTTACTCGATCCCCATATTCTGGAACAGATCCTCCTGAGTTTCTTTTTTTTATTTATTTGCTAAATCTTGCATTAGCTGACTAAAGTCTTCTATTTATAATAATTTTTATTGCTTAAGTTATTTAAATAGTTGAATATAAATTATTCACATGCCTAGACATATTCATAAATGTAAGATATGCAAAACAGTAGCTTATTAATCAATTGTAAGATTGTTGAACTCAAACTATAACCTCAAAATTCAATTTCCTCACCTTACTCAATAAATACCAGCATAGAATAATCACTAAATATCAAGCGCTACTACTTTTTTAAATAGTTAGCTTTATATCTATAAAATACTTCACTCCGGTAATCATTCAGTAAAATCTTTCATTAATTGTAGCTTTACACTTAAAAATTTACTTCACTTCTAAATTCCAACTCAATGTTAAAAATTGTTCAATATTGTTTCTCAAAGCAAACAATTTATTTCAATGGAAAAATAAGACGTTTTTACTCATTTTTATCATTCTTATTGACTGAGATAACTGTGTAGCTTCTTTTTTTAACATCTCAATAATCTAAAATACAAAAGATAAGAATTTAAATACATATTTTGATGCTCAAAATATTGGTATATAACCTATTCAACTGTAAGAAAAGAATGTGCTACAAGTAAAAACTGTTACAGGCTTAGCTGGTTCAGCACCTACATAACCTATAATCTGCATGAAGATTAATCTAGCACAATGAATAGCAAAATTTCTTGGAAAAACGTTTTTTATATTCAATACTGGACCGGGTGTTTATAATATACTTGAAATATGTTTTCAACCTAGAAAAATCGTTACAAGTTAACGAAAAATGCAATTTTTATCAACTAAAACTCTAAAATTCTCATCAGTTCTCAAAGAATTCATTTCTCAGTTATATTCTCGATAATATTCTCATTCTCAAATTAATATAACCTGCTCAGAAATCTATTCACCAGTATCACTATTTACGAGGATGGATAATCCCTATCTTCATCTCTCTTCTGACTTCGCAAATTCGACTGTCCCGAAGAATAAGTCACTGAACAATTTTTCCGAAAACAGAGCGTATCAACTGTATTATGCTTCGCTAGCATGTCGTATCTCCATTTAAAAATGTATAGAGATACGACACTCTAGCGAAGTAAAATACAGTTGATACACTCTGTATACAGAAAACTTTTTTAGTAACTTATTCTTCGGGACAGTCATTTAATAAGCTAGAACTTACTTGTGTTTTCATCCAACATTTTTTTTGCACTTTTATTTTTAAAATTATTTCTCTTTCGTCTTATAACAATTTGAAAAATCGCAGAACATTTTAATTTAACACACAAAAGACGAAAGAAATCACCACACAAAATCGTTCTTTTAAATTTCTTGATGATCTTAAAGGTTCCAGCTTGAAGATCCAGTTGAAGTCCTTGGAGATGTCTTGAATATTCGCCGAAGTTCCGCAGGTCAGGAGGTCCCTCGAAGCTGTAACTCTTCACGAGTACAGTAATCCAGTAATCTCCAGTTGAATATCCAGGATTTAATATCCTTTAAGCTTACGGTTATTTGAGGAATATCTGGTGGCTCAATATAACCGTGAACGATCTTGGTGCAATTTTACAACACTCCTGGCTACTGGGATAAAAACCACGCAAAACCCTAATAGAAGATCGCAGCTTTTCACAAGGAAGTCTTTGATTTCTTCTACGTGACCTTACACGCGTCAGTGGACCAAAAACTACTCGATCCGCCCCTGGAGCACTGAACGTATTCGGTTGATTAGAAAATTCCACGTTTAGTCAGACAAGAATGCTTGAGTCTGAACTTGACACTTGACTACCCAGATAGCAAGCGTGCGACGCACGTTACTCGCACTGCATGCGAGGCACGCCATGCGTGCCGAAACGCAGCGTTACCGCTCGCACTTCGTGCAGGTACATATGTGCGAGGCATATGAGTCGCATATCGTGATAGGTGAATTATTGAACAAAAATAATATGAATTATTAATATTGTAAAACTACTACGAATTTCAAACATTTTCCTAATATTAAAAAGATGTAAAATATAAATTTTAATTTTAGAAACATATTTGTATTTTTATTGGACAGACAATTTATAAATCACTAAAAAGAAACAAATTTTTGCAAGTTCGATATTAGACAACTATGTGTTTGTTATTTTCACTATTTAAACAGATTATTTTTAATTTATTTTACCCTGCTCATTCTATATTCACGGATCAGGGTTTAAATAAGAGCAGTTCCAAGTTACCGCCCGATCACGTGGCAAGAAAAATCCATATAACATGGTGTTCCTTTCGGTTGCGGTGGTTAGGCTAGGTCGTTTATCGATTCGTTATTGAATGTTGACAATTTGCAGTCTTCTTGTTCGTGGGCACATAGAAATATTTCACAATTTATATGTACGTACAATTTATTTCGGAGTGCAAACGGTTTTCGTGTTCAGTTTATTTTATATTTCATTTGGTATTTTAATACTTATATTTTGTAATGTATCGTTTGGATCATTTTGACTCGCAATGTATTTCTTTCAAGTGAAAAGAGAGAAATGATTTTTAAACATTGCTATATGTTTATCCAACGTGTATAGGAAATAAGCGAACACTTTATTTCATAATTGACACCTATCCAGTCAGAGTTACGTGAAATTCTGAAAATATTGATTAAATAGTGACACATAACCTCAATTTCTGGTGCGGTAAACAAAACACCACCGTAGATTGCACTTTTAAAAATCAAAATAAGTAGAAAATATACATTGAACATACTGAAAAATTTCCCTACCATACATTCTCCCGATTATTATAGTAGAGAACGCGCAGTTTTCGAAATTATTTTAAATATTTAAATATTTAAATATTGTACATATATATATATATATAATTAAAAAAAAGTTAAGGCCATGCAATGAGTATAACAGCTGATCGAGTCAGTCCTGAGATAAATATTTTTCACCCATATTTAAAAATAAAAGTTTGAATATCGCGGAAAAATTTTCCGAAAATATTAAAAAATAGTAAATGACCATTTTTGGCAAGGCACAGAGTTGAGGGAAGAAAAAAGTTTATTTATGAAAATTATAAATATTGACCGATGCATTTCCGCTTCAGTATCATGCAATCTGTTTTACCCACAGACCCGTGGAAGTGCGAAGTTGCTTGCTGCGATAGTGCTGCTCTGAAACAGCTGATACGTATTTCAGACACGCACAAAATGGAAAACTTCTTGTAGTGTTCTGGAGCACGGTCGGTATTTCTCCAAATTAGTACAAAACTTTTTTCACAATTCCAAATATTTAGGACCAGAGCCGCCTTCCTTCGAGCCTTCTACTTAGCGTGCTAAATTTTCAGTACGATATCTTCTTCCGTGCGGACGTAAGTTGACATGGGAAAGTATCGATATAGCTTCCAGTTTTATTTTATTCGGAATTTTTTTTTTTCAAAACTTCCACCAGAAAAGACCAGAGCCGTAAACATTATTGTCTCCTCTTTCATTTCCCAAACTTTGAGCGCGATATCTTATTTCTTTTGGACGTAAGTTTACATTGCAAATTTGAGGACTAGCTTGGTCACGTGACCCTCTCGTTACATGGCCTTAAACAACCACCGCAGGGTACCACTAAGAGCAACTGCCATCTAAAAAGAAAATGTCAATAGCCCCCAGTAGAACCGCGGTAAAATACACATATGGCCACGTCTCACATCCGTGAGATGGGTGATCATAGGGAACGACGAAATCACAACGATAGGCCGGCGACACCCTCGTGTGTCTTGAGGACACGAAGCGACCCAAGGATGACAGCTTTCTGCATCCATCTCGCAAGTGCCTTGGCATATTTTTGGCACGCGGGTATGGCTTTAAGGTTACGAACCAGTGATAATTTAGCACCTCCGAGAGCACCTATCACAAGGACAATTACTCGTACCGAATATTTTGGGTACAGTCGTTGCAGCTCTCTTTTAAGGTCTTGATACCTCTCCTCTTTTTCTTTCTCCTTTGCAGTGATGTTGTATTCGGACGGAGCCGAGAATTCGATCACGAATATCGTTCGTTTCTCGAAGTCTTGGAGAACAATATCAGGCCTCGAGTGCGCAACGGAGACTGCTGCCCGAAAATCGTAGTTCCAGAAAATCTGGCACTTCTCGTTTCGGACAATTGACTCTATATCCCTTGGAGCGTTCGGGAGGGCGGGGTCGCGACCAACACCGTAAGAGCGACAAAGGTGGTAATAAAGTACTCTTAGGGCCGCATTATGTCTATAGATATACGTTGTTCCTGCGTGGGTTGGACACCCCGATAGTATGTGTTCTAGGTACTCAGCGTGTGCATGACACGCTCTGCACCTATCACTGGGAACTTCTTGACATAAAATGCGGGCGCGGTATGCTAAGGTAGAGATTACACCGTCCTGGCATGCGAAAATGAAGCCCTCTGTACCTGAATTGAGCCCTGATGATTTGAGGAAAGCAAAAGTTTGCTCCTTTGACAAGGACTGTTTTTCTACATTTCTGTGAAAGTTTCCGTGCATATGCTTGTCGAGTAGCTCTTGGTGAAATTTTCTAACCTCTGCTTTCTTTACTTCGGCTTTTAGACGTGAAGCATCTAGATGGAGTAATGCACTTTCCTCACTTCTGATGTTGAAATTCAGGCCAAGGGCCTCGGCAGCTTGCTCCGCCGCTTTGTACAGGAACGCTCCTTCGCCAATCATCTCGTAGTTTCTGACCATCTTTAGGAGATGATCTCTGCCATTCGCAACTATGTAAGCTGTACTTAAAACAATTCGGTTATGAAGACATTGGAGATTCAGAAGTCCGCGTCCGCCTTGACGGCGTGAAATGTATAATCGTGGAACTGACGAATTGATATGCAAGCTTTTATGCATATGCATGATCTTACGCGTGGTGACATCCAGGGCCTTAAGCTCGTTCTTCGTCCATTGGACCACCCCAAACGAGTAGAGTAGAACCGGGATGGCAAGCATGTTAGTCGCAGATACCTTGTTCAACGCCGACAGATTGGAAGACCAAATCTGTCTAAGAAGATGCTTGTATCTGCTTCGGAGAGACTCCTTCACTGATGTTACGTCCTGAATGCGGCTTTGAGGCACGCCCAGGTATGTATAGGTCCCTCCAGTGTTAAGATGTCTAATAACACTTATATCTATAAGCTCAGGGTACTTGGGAACGCCAGTAATCTTTCCCTTCTTCAAATGAATTTTGGCACACTTGTCCAAACCAAAGTCCATCACAATCTCTCCTGTGTAGTTCTTGACGATATTTATAGCAGTTTGAAGTTTGCTTTTACCAGCGGCATAGATCTTCAGGTCATCCATATAAAATACATGAGTTACCTTATGCTCACGCTGATTAGTGTCGCCACAGAGGTATCCAGGAGAATTTCGTAGTGCGAGAGATAGAGGCAGAAGTGTGATGCAAAAAAGCAAAGGGCTCATACTATCCCCTTGAAAGACGCCCCTCTGGAAGGTGACCTTGTTCGTCGTCAGACGATGTTTCCTAGATGAGATGGTAAATCTAGTTTTCCAAAGAGGCATCAGTCTCTCTATGCATCTCACTATGTGTGGATGTACCTTCAAGCTTTCCAACAGACAGATGATAAGTCTATGAGAGGTTGAATCGAAAGCTTTCCGGTAGTCAATCCAGGCCATTGACAGGACGCGCTGATGGGCGGCAGCGACTTTACAGACACACCTGTCAATTAGCAGGTTCTCTCGACAGCCTGCTACACCTTTTTTCGAGCCTCGTTGTTCGTACATCTCTCGCCATTCAGGCTCAATTCGTCGAACGATCCTGTTGTTTAGGACAGCTGTAAAGATCTTATACAGTGTGTTTAAACAACTTATTGGCCTGTAATTCTCTGGTCTGGACAAGTTGCCCTTTTTCGGTAGGAGTATAGTGCGTCCTAACACCAGCCATTGCGGAATGGGCGTCTCCGACTTTATATATGAGGTGAATATGCGGGCCAAATGTTGGTGTATAAAAGTAAACTTCTTCCACCAAAAGTTCTTTATACAATCTGGTCCAGCACCGGAAAAGTTCTTCGTCCCTCTAAGTGCTTTTTTCACCTCTTCGGCAGTGAGTGATGGGCACTCCTCCTCAGATTTTATGAGGGTGTCGCAAAACTCCTTGAAGCGGATGATATTGTCAGTATCTTCTTTCAACTCTAGTGTTTTCGGGATCTTGTACATCTCTCTCCAAAAAGTCTCTACCTCCTTGGGCTTGGGTGGATTTTTTACAAAAACAGGGGGATCACTGAAGAGGCGTGATGGGTCAGCAAGAAACTGTTGATTCTCCCTGTTCCATCTCTCCCTCTTCTGTATCCTCCTCCTTGCGTCAGATAACAGCCTTATTTTGTCAACAATATGCTGCTTGATTGTCAGCAGCTTTGACTTATTCACTGTGTGATTCAAGGTCCTTAGTTCTTGAGCGAACTTTCGAACCCTTTCCGTGAACGGTCTACCAGATGTTATGTAGTCAATCACACATTGAACACGGGACGCATTCTGTCCTGCCCATCCAATTTTCTTGTTCAGTTGATGCAAGCGTCTTCTGGTCTTCTGATCCATCGTCGGTTTCAGCCTTCGATTTGAATCAGCCAAAGCTCTCGCAGCACCATAAACTGAGCAATTGATGGTCCAGAGGTCGGACTCTTGCGAGATATCTCCACGAATGGAGGCATCCATTTCAGCCAGATCTTGGGGCTTAAGAGGAACTTGCATGTTGATGTTCCTCCTTGTACTGAAATTGCGATCATCTTCCAGAAGGTGCCTGCTTTCTGCAGTTGGTCTTAATGTCGTTTCATCTTCGTCTGCAGCTTGTTCAAGCAGCGGTTGAGGAAGCGCTCCGCGTACATATCCATTTTTCCGGAGGTAGTCGGCTTGATTTCGCAAAGACTGATGCGAAACGTATTGAAGCTCTGGGTGTTTCTGGCACCACAGAGTATGCATACGCGCCATAAAGCCTCCGCGAACAGGGATAATACTGGCATCGTAGCAGTCAAGCACTTCATTCTTAAGTTGATCCGTCCACTGAATGTGGGCGTTTCGCCGGTTCGTCGTCGTGTTTCCATCTAAATTATTTTCAGCACCCCGAACTCTAGGATGATCGGCATTGTTTGCCGATCCATTGTCGGGTGCTCTGCGCGTTCGATCGTTTTGAACCGCATCTACAAAATTTTGGTGGTTTGTTGGTTTCACTGTTGTTCCCACGAGCAGCTAGGGAAAGGGTTTGTCAATCCTTGTAGAGCCCCGCGTGCAAGGATAAGGCTGATACTCTGAGACGTCGCCCGGTATCCCAGAGTCACCGTTAAAGACACCTCACCCAGGTGCCATGCAGCTTTCGGCACGGTTCTCACACTTTCGCTTAGGGGTTATTCCTTCGGGACCATCCCTGGACAATTTTCCGCGACTGCTTATTAATTATTGTAACCATATTCAGCAGAAACCCTTGGTACGGGGACCCTCTATCCGCAACCCGAGGACGCGTTTGGTGGCTTTGTCATAAGCCCTTCGGTTCTATTCCAAGGGAATCGAAACCGAAACCGAACCGAACCGTATATATATATACCGTCCGCAAGAAGCTGCAACGTGTACTCGCACTATACCAGCACGACGTGATATCCGCACGACGTGCGACGCACCTTTCACGCATATGAGGACGCATCTGCGTCATTGCTTGCGTGCACGCCGTGCGACAAAATCCACACGTGTGCGACGCATGTGCGTCGAACTATGCGCGCATAGTGCTATCTGGGTAGTGATGGGATATCGACATCGAAAAACATCGAAACATCGATGTTTCACTTTCGATGTCGATGTTTTTGACATCGATGTTTCGACTTCGATGTTTTCGATACATCGATGTTCCTTCTTCGATGTTGGGTATCGATGTTTTTGTTCTGTCGCTTATTGCCTTATTGGTCACTAAAAGTTCTAGATTTCGAAACTTGTGTTTTGATTGGTCCATTCGGTTGGTATCGCATGAATCTCGTAACTAGCGCGTGCTAGGGTGATCATTTAACCAATCACAAGCAGTGTATTCATGCGCATTATTATGGAATGGTTAGCTATGGACTCACTCTTTTTCTCCTCATCAGTGAATAGAACAAGCAAACGATTCAAGAAGCCGAAAACCAAGCAGACGCCAACGGAAAAATTTCAAAAACAAAGGTGAGTTGAATGCATATTTTAACTTATTAAATATTAGTTCATATATATATCTGAAAGGTAATTAGAGTACTGTACTTTAAATTTGTTCACAACATCAACATGAAATACTTTTAGAGAATTCTATATTTTATAACTAAAGCCGTTTGTCAAAGAGACACCTATTCACTAGTTTTCTAGGAAAATGAAAAACAGTACATTCGTATCAATTTGAATTAATATTCACAGATTCTTTAGAATAAGCCTCGTTAACTCTTACGCATCGTACGTACGGTATGACAGAAACCGTTCATAGACCGGAGAATGGATCTAACTAACTTTCCTGCTAAGATCCCTTTCACACAGAGCATATTCATTTGCCTTTTTGGGAAATTAAAAACAGTTTTCTGGGTGTCTTTACTACACCTTTGTAGAAAAATTATATATTGTTCATTCATGTGGTTTCATTCATTTTATTTTTCAGATAAGGCTGTTTCATTAAAAGGTGCAACCCGAGCATCCCGTAATTTGTCGAGACAAAGTATTATTATTATTAGGTCAAAGAAGGAACAGCACTGTGAATATATTGTGAATAAATAAATGTTTGGTTTTCGGCTCGTCTCCAAGAGAGGACGCCCTTGAGGGCCATCGAGGTCCCTCTCGTCGACTGTTGCGCACCTACTTCCCCCAGTTACTCTTCCCACGTCGCCCCGAACGGACGTATGTCAGCGCGTATGTGGCTACGCGATAGCCACCTAGTGTATCTACTCAGTGCACTCTCTCATCGTGTGTCAGCCAACGAGACGTGTGGTCAACCGGTACGAATGTGTGGTGCAGTGTGTTATAGTGTAGTGGAATGTAATGTGAAGCCAATAAACCAGTGATCGTAACAACATTTGGCGCCTCTAGTTTCTTGCGCCCGTCACCCTCTACTTCCTGTAGTGTTTCTGGGCTCTCCAGTCACCCCTCCCTCCAGCAAATATAAACATTGGTCCTTCGAGCCGGATGCAGCTACGACAGGGAGGTGATCGTGGCGTCGGGGGAGGCAGAAGCCAGGAGTCATCGGGTGTTGTCAGCGAGAGTCGAGCCCGCAGCTTTCCAACTACAAGCCCGACGCGCTGCCGCTTGAGCAGCTCGGCTAGCCGACAGTGGAAGCGGAGACCAGGATCCATCAAGCGTAAGTCGACGGCAGTCGTCGTCATGTAAGTGCATCTTCATTACGCATCTTCATTACGAACAATCTCCCACTCACGGTCGAGAGCATCACTCATGTCGCGGGAGAGGCGGTCGAATCTGTTTTACGCGCGAATCTCTGCCTCTCTCGAACAATCTCACACTCACGGTCGAGAGCATCACTCATATCGCGGGAGGGGCGGTCGAATCTGTTTTACGCACAGATCTCTGCCTCTCTCCCGAACAATCTCCTACTCACGGTCGAGAGCATCACTCATATCGCGGGAGAGGCGGTCGAATCTGTTTTACGCACAGACCGCTGCCTCTCTCCCGAACAATCTCCCACTCACGGTCGAGAGCATTCCTCATGTCGCATATCATACATCACATATCGCATATCGCACATAGCATATCGCACATCACATATCATATTCGGACTTATATATTACTTTATTAATAATTCGCCATTTCTATACTTCTACGCACGCAAAACGCATTGCAGATACTTCACTAACTCCTCTTCCCTCTTATTCCTCCCTTATTGATTTTATTGTTTTAGTGGTCTTAATATTATTACTGTTACAATTGGCATTGTATATGACGTTTTATGAACATGGATGCATCTATTCCATTTTCGCCCCCTTTCTTATCTGCCATCTTACTTATTGTTTCGTCAAGAGCTGCTGTGTTTCTTTGTTCAGGTCATTCATTTCATAACATGTTAAATTCAAGTTCACAGAATTGCTGTTACGCATTGATTCAATAATTTCTTGAGCACTTTCTGTGCGATATCCCGTGAATTTTCGGCAATCTCTTGCTCAATCTTCTGTTCAGCATCTACAAATGTCACCTGATCGATAATGTTTTAGACTGTCCTGTCACAAACTCTTGGACTATTTTCCACATTCCTCTCTGGTTAATTTTGTGTTCAGTTGATCTATATCTTTGATTCCCTTTAGTTTTCTTATTAATGCGACTACATGATTTCTGCAGATCTTATAATTCACCCAATCTTCTACACTTTCCCTCTGCTTGAACTCTCACTCCCTCGATCACACGCGGTCGAGAATTCTCCTATGCATACCTATATCTCCTTCCTTCTTTAAGAAATTATAACTCTACTATTTAGATATTTACCAAGGGGTATGTGTATATTGTAGGGGCATGTGTGCATTTATAAACGTCATATAGGTCGTATAGTGCTACCTCACTATATACTTTCATTTCATGGATGGCTTTATGTGGATGTTCATTTCTATGCTTGACATGTCATGTATCTATTCATATTCATAATTGGATCTTCTTTCTTGGGTTTGGTTTCGGTCGAAAATTCGCCCATGCATGCCTCTATCTCTTTCTTTCTTAAATAAATTATAGTGCTACTATCGAGACATTTATTATGGGATATGTGCATTCTATATACATTACAAGTGTCATGGAGGTATATGCATATTGTGGATTGTTGTATTATTACACATTTTATTCTTTGTGGACAAGTTTATATTGATGTATAATTTCGATTTGGTATGCCATATTTCGGGTCTCATTCATAGTCATATATTATTTCTGTGTTGGTCATTCACCATTTTTATTATTATAATAAAATTAGAAACAGTGTAACTCGCAATTGCTGATCAATCTCGCTAGCAATAACTTCAAACGAAGAGCTTCAAAAATCATCATGCCTCACAGTTCACACAAAAATACACAAACTGACTGATAATTTCCTAGTAAGATTGACACTCTTCACTGCAATCACGTTCAATAAGCAAAGCTCTTCACGAGGCCACATTAGTATCCAAGAGCATTCATTTCAGGCGTCAATCACACAACTAAAACTTTTCGTCACACAGTTCGTAATCATTTCTCTCCACACGTCCCTTTTCTGGCATACAACTTCCGCCTCTTCGAAATACATACATCTTCTCAGGCATGCTCTTGTGCTTCTATGGCATTTGATATCTTGTCGACGTAGAGTCTCATTTACTTATTTCCACCATTCTTTCTGCGATATGCCTCTGGATACGCTGCCATTCACTTTCCTTGGATACACATGTTTCGTTAGTCGTTCTCGCTTCATTCTCTCAACATGACCCAACCATGTGAACAAATTTCTTTTCGCTTGTCAAACAGCGTTTCCTCCTTACCACATTCTTGGAAAATCCTCTCATCACTGTCTTTGTTAATTAGCCTCTTACATTCACCATTTTTATACTTCTATGCAAGCACACACGTGTTGCACATACGCACCAGCCTTTTCTTCCTTTGTTCATTAATTATGGTGCATTTGGCGGGCGGCATTCGACCCCACTGTCAATGCTTCATCAATTGTCGAGCTGAGTGACGTTCAGCGACGATGTGCCGCAACAATCCTGGACAAGCCCGCAGCTGATTGGACACCTAGGCACCGGCGTTCAAGGAGAATCGTATAGGACTCACCCCTCAGCTTCCAGATGCGGACCATGAGGGAGCAACTTCTACGCAGACATCGAGAGTGCTTCCGTCAACGCCAGCACTCAAATCTACGAGCATCGACGCAGGTTCAGCAGCAGTCAACCCAAGAACAATAGCAGCCGGCCAATGAACTACACAACGTCGGATCCACACATGGTGGAACAACAACTATAACGATGGCTGCTCAGCCACAGGCAGTACAAGTCATTCAGCAACCCCTCAACAGTCGGGCATACCACATGCCCGTTTATTCACAACATCGGAGAACCAATGGGCGCTGACACAGCGCTTTCATTCTCGAAGAGCTTGGACGACAATTGGAGGTTTTTGCAACTGGGCCTTCGGCTGATAGTATCATGCAGATGAAGAGTCCCCTGCAGAGTCCGATGGAGGAGCTGCAGAGCAGATGAATCAACAGACTAACCGACCAAATCAACAGTCTGACCCGATCAACCAACAGGCGAATCGGCAGGTCAATCAAAGGATTAATGTCCGGATAGGACAGCAGCAGCATTCGCAGAATTTCGCTCTTCGGAATCAATATCAAATTCAGCAGCAGACGCTGAGGGCGTCGCCTCAACAGATAAACTCCCAGATCACTCAGATTCAGCTGACGACTCAGCAACAGCCTTTCGCCTCACAACAAGAACAACTGATGACTGGTCCTCCGATGACTCAGCAGAGATCTCAGTAAATTAGTCCTCAGGGGCACTTGTCGCGACAGATTTTCTTCAGCAATCATTGCCTGCTCAACAGTTCCAAGGACGACAACCAATGGCAAGGACTAAATCTCGTCGACCCACGGTTCCGCCATTTGCGAGCTGTCGATCTTCTACCATCGAGCCGACGCTTGCCCTTTGTTCCTGCGGACCTAGCTGCGCTCCACTTACTACATACCACATCATGGAGCATGGCAACGGGGAGATCGTCATCGCCGCCTGGAAGTAATCTTCAACGCACCAACACCTACGTCGACTGGCTACAGTCTCAATGACATGCTTCCCTGGGCCCAAATTGCAAATCAATTCAAGCCACGTACTAATTCGATGGAGACGACACAAACGTGATTGCGGCGCTGAATCCTACCTGATGCATCGGCAGACTCCGGTGAACGAACAAGACCTCGATTTGCAACGCACTGTTATTGAGTGCTTGAGAGAATGACCCCGTCGCATACTATCCACCGTTGGCTGTGGCATCTACCCGAGTTCTTTTGGAGGATCGCTTTGTCGATGACATATCGGCGGGATGCAACGACCTTCGAGAAGCGAAGCGGCTTCAGGAACAGCTTATCGGCAGATTTCGTCTCCGCAAATGGATCGTCAATCCACCGGAGCTGCTAGAAGATTTACCAGAACAAGACCGTCTTCGCTCGACCCGACTTCAACTTTGCAGCGACGGTATCACCAACGAGCTCGGCGTTTGCTGGGATCCGCAGAGTGATTGGGTTCATCTGACTCCCCGGAGATTCACTCGCATCGTTCGACTAAGCGCACCATTTTCGACACCCTTGTTAAATGGTTCAATCCTTGCGGTTAGATCGCGCCCGTCACTCTAATGCGAAACTAAATCAGACGAATATTAATCCTAGACACAAGGTTAAAGATTGTAATTGACATTAATCGACTTGCAACTTTCTCAAAGGTTTTTGTGGGTTTCCTTTGAGTTTAGCATGGCATAAGCCGGGGTTGCTAAACGGCATGGGGCCCATGCACCAGTCGGTGCCTCTGATGACCGTCAACTCAGAATAAATGAGCGAGGGTTATTAAACGCGAAGCGACGACATCAGCGACTTCAGTCGAATCAGAGCATAGAATTTCGGCCTAACGGCGGGCGGCTAGCAGATAATCGTTCAAGGAACGAGGCGGGCGGTATGTTTGGTTTTCGGCTCGTCTCCAAGGGAGGACGCCCTTGAGGGCCATTTGAGGGGTATTTGTCCTTGTAATAAAATCAATTGTTTTATTATTTAATATTTTGGTAGTCGTGGCTGATATTCGATGAACAAACGCAAGTAAGCTAAACACTTAACATTTCGGCATAGCCGAACACAATCGCACGCATCACAATCACGAAAGTGAGGTTACGTTACCTCCGAGATTCTAAAAAAGTTTCGAAGTCCGAGACTGTACAATAATTGGAGATACTAGAGTCGCAGGTTCAAGCTTGAAAAGGCGCGCGCCGAGGTACAATATTCTGACGTTTTCGTGCTCTGCATCTATATTTGAAAGCTCGTTTGAGGCGGGATTTATCCCTACTTTTAGCGTTTACCCAATCGGAATGCTGACGTCACTCAATTTAAGTGTCGAATAACCAATCACGAATGAGGTCACTTTGCTCCTCCTACTGGTATTAGACAATTAAAGTGAGTGACAATTCAAGGACTTGGGTCCAAAGGTCGACTTTTCGACAGGCTGCGCGTCAATCACTTTGAGTGACGGTTTCCTGTTTGAGAGTCCAAGGGTCGCTTTTTTATGGCGTCTGGCCGGCGCCATGACTCATTAACGATACTAAAAATAGCTCAAGGTCTCGAGTTTCTAACCTTAAATTCATTTTAGACAGTGAAACTGCGCAGTACTATAACGAGTACATAACTACATTGAAACTCGATACTCTAATTGAATCTTAGTTCTCTCGCTTAAAATAAACCTATAATTTTCATTGATATTCAAATATCAATATTAATCATCTAAATAATTGCTCATTTCTTGCGTATTCTGATTTGTTTTAGGCACTTGGAACTTTTCCATTCGAGAAATTACTAGTCTAGAGAGTATCTAATGAAAGGGTCTTAGCGCCCTGAGACTTTAATTCTCAAAACGGCAGATGCCGTTACATCAGCGACGCTGGGGGGACACTCGCTTCACTCGGGTGACTCGTTCAAGACTCATCAGAGGAAAGAGTGGGGGTCACCCGTGGAGTAACTTTTTCACCCGCTAAAATTAGGTAGGTGAAGGCGTGTAATGGCGGAATTCGGCGGGAAATAGTGATAAATTCAAGCGGGTGCGGGATAGCGTAAAAGAATGATCTATTGTAAAAAGATAATTTTTGTAATGCCTAAGTTCGTAAAGTCAAAACATTGTTGAATACTCGTTCCTCACGGAAGGAATATGTTGTCTCCGGATGGGTATTATTCAACGCTCAACAAGGAAAGTCAATCGGACATAAGTTGAATTCTAATTGTAGGTTAGGGTGAATTATTATATTTTTTTAAATAAAAGTACTTTCTACATTATAAATAACTTTTTCTTGTCATTTTTCATAGAAGGAGGTATAATGCACATATTATTTTTAATCATTTTTGAAACGAAGTGTGTAAACATCTGATTGTATGGACGCCAAATTTCGTCTATAGGCGTAACTAAATTATCCGGCTACGTACAACTTTACGTGAAGTGTTTACTCAAGCTATTATTAAACATTTTCCGTAAAATGTATTTAATTAAATTGTGTAAATCTTTTAATTTTATACTTTTGATAATACAGGTCAATTTCACTCTTTACAGCAGATAACCTAACTTTCAAACTTTATTCACTTCTTTTGTATCCTGCACACATATATTTCATTAATTAGATTAACAAAAATAATTGCCTTGATACGATGGCAGCAATTACAACTTTCTTCTTCTGCTCTTCCACTTCAATATTAATGACAAAATCACATAAACTCAAATTCACGCCTTCACAATTCACCCTTGGCGCCAAACTTTCCATTGTGCCGTTCAGCGTAACAACACCTTCCACTACACTTTCCTAAACTGCGCCCCCGTTTCTGGTTCACACGGGTGGTCGTCTTGAACGTACCCATGGGTGGAGCTTGATGAAGCACAGTGTTACTTACGCAGGGACAGCCCTATCCGACTGCGTGCAAAAGCGCTGGCTAAGGTTTGATGCCAGCCGTGAACTAATCCGCTGGCGGCGCTGCTGCGCTTCTTGCTGGCAGATACATTAGGCTGTATGACAAATTCAAATAAAAAATGAAGAATTGATGAAATAAATAAGTTTAAGTGATTTATAGTGCGCGTCAAAGAAATTAATTATTGTAAAGAAGGCTTTCTTGCACTAATATGGCCGGATATAGAGGTTATAGATGCGTAGTTCCGAAATTCAATTCGGGCTACGAATCCTCTTTGGAGAAAGTTCACCTTTTTTCTGCTCCCAAAGAGAGAGATTAGAAAATTATATCTAAGATATGTGTCACATTATCTGGAGCATGGTTCAATGGTATATAATATAATATTTTTCGAAAACAAAATTTCAAACCGCCTAAAATATATGTATATATATTTCTTAATCAACGGTAATCCAAAAGAGTATGAAAATATACAACTGAGAGCTCGAGTTCATGGATATCATTATTATTATTAATTATATTATCATCACATCAATATTAATAATAACGTGCTCTAGAAATTCTCAAAATTCTTTATATTAATTATATTTTCTTATGACTTTTAAAATAAATTAAAATAATATAAAGATATAAAAAGACAGAATATTGTACAATATTCATCAACTACGCATGTAAGAAAATTAATGGATGGTAAAAGTAAAAAAAAATATTTGTGAATTCGAAGTGTCTAAGGGTGATTGCCAAAAATTTGACCACTTTAAACCCCACTCATTTTCGACTTTTCCTTCGAATAATATCTGCTTTCTAAAATTATTTCAGTAAAGTGCTTATATCAAAGCACAATTCAGTAAAGTTTCAAAGTTTTAGACTTCGTTTGAAAATTAACCCTTAGTGCCCGACATGGTATTTTTTATATTTTCGTACTCTTTGACTTGTTTTAAATGATAAAAATTGTTTTCTGCACATAGTTTTATTAATTTGCAACAATAAAAACGATTTGAAAATTCCCTTAATGTCTGGGGTACACTTAGTCGGGCACTAAGGGTTAAAAATAAAAAAGTACGAAAAATGTATTGTCAGGCACCTGTCCCAAACTAAAAAATGTTTTACGAAAAATTGGTAAATAATATTAACAACATGTTTTTTACATATTTGAAATTCACAGGTATCATTTATATTGAATTTAAAAGGATACAAATCAAGAGTGGAGTTCAATATTTTAGAGTTGAGGATTTTAAAAATCACATCAAAGTCAGTCTCACAGGGTTTTTGTCTTGTCATGCTGCATTGCTATTTTAAGTTTAAACTCAAAAAGTAAATATTTATAATGCGGGCCAAATTTTTTTAATATTACACTTAAAAAATTCGTGGTATAGTTACAAATCGATGTGCAACTTTGATTCCAAAAAACATAAAATTAATTTATCATACCAGAAAGTGAGAGGATAATTTGAAGTAAAAGAAAGTTAATTGTGAAAATATTAATTTTTTTCATATTTTAAAATATTTTAATTTTCTTTCACGCGCCCTTTATCAACATGTATATAGTTTATATCCATCACAAGTACATCCCTTGATCTCTAAGTTTGATATTTTAATACTCTTGGGTAAAATAAAGCGCTACACACAAAAAAGAAACCAAACTTTGCACGACTTAAAACACTTACGTAAGATTAATCATAAACTCATCAAACTGTGTATTTAACATTATGAGCTATGTCCTTAACATTTTCTTGCCCTTGACAAAAATCTTGTATGTATGTACATATTTCTAATTTAGAAAAAAATATATTTTTTATTCTTTCAATCTTTTATTTTTATTTGTGCTTATACGGGTAAGTGTGATAACTGGCTTATATGATACAAAAATGTTAATGAAAATAAATTTAGTTACGGATTGAAACAAAAAAATTTTGTATCCCTTACGAAAACGTATTATAGGAAAATCAGTATAGGCCCATTAATAATTTTCCTATCATGAAATTCCTATAATTTTTTCGCGATTATAGGAAAAAGCACCGGAACATAATTATTGAAAATTAGTTATAGAAATGAATAATATTGAAATAAATATTCCAAAAAGTATAAGATACTCATAGCTTTTAGGTTTCATTATACCCACAATCTAGAAGAAGCTTGTTTCAAATATGTAAATTTTTATGTACTTTTGTGTGAGTATACTTCAAAATAAATTATTAATTTATACTTTCCTCTACTTGTTGCACAAAGTATTTCAATACTTTAATATTAATAATTTCCATCATTATATTACAATAATTATTCTCATAATAGCGAAAAAATTATAGGAAAATCATAACTAGGCCTATAATGATTTTCCTATAATACTTTTTCATGAAGGGTAACATTAAGAATACATTTCTCATTACGCGTACAAAAAAGACGACTGTCATCATGTATTGCTTTATAATCAATTACTATAAAATCAACTGAGATGCCTTTAGAAAACTCAAATTCATAATTGTTTCATTTGGTTTTAACATTTAATTATTATTACATATTAAGCACATATCGTTCAATTTTTTAAAGGAATTTATAAGTTCCTTTAAAATCCGTAATTGTGCCAGTATTAAACAAATCAGATTAAAGTCGAACTTTTTAATTCTGTATCACACTTTCATTTTTAACTATTCGTTATTTATGGATCCTATCTTTTATTCATTATTACTGCTACACTTTAAATTTATTTTACATTTTTATATTTATTTCTGGAATCGATTGCACAACAATTTATAAATTATATATATATATATATATATATATATTTGTTTATAATATAATGAATATATTTTTTTTTTCAATCCCTATATTCAAAAAATTGATTTTATATTACAGAGAAATTTTTTATTAAGGAGTTTAAACACTTATTCCACATTTCTTTTAGAACACGTATACTTGTTTATGCATTATTTTTCCATATCTTGGGAAGTTTGAACAGATTTTCCATATTTGAAATAATGCTTGAATATCTGCGAATGAATTATAAAAATTTGCCGGCCATTTCTCGTCCAGAAAATATTCTTTTATTAATTATTTAATTATTTTGCCTTTATAACTAATGCATTTGTCAGCAAGAAGCGCAGCAGCGCCGCCAGCGGATTAGTTCACGGCTGGCATCAAACTTTAGCCAGAGCTCCCATGCAAAATTCGGGTCGGTCGGATAGGGCTGCGCAGGGATGTGCAGTTACGCGTAACTGGAGGGTTTTGAAGTAAAATACCTAAGTGAAGTATTTTACGTAGAAAACAGGTAAAATACCTAGTAAATTACGTGCCAAGATGGCGTACCTGTAGAACTGTGCATAACCTCACTTTTTTTAATTTCTGGTATCGGCATTCGTAAGAGCGAAGAGTTTTTTTTTTCAATGCCTATATTTTTAATTGAAAAATAATAATGTCAACCAGGGATGTGCAGTTACGCGTAACTGGAAGTTTTTTTTACGTATAATACTTAAAGGAGGTATTTTCCGTAAAATACCTGGAATATGTAAAATACTTGTAGAAAACCTCTGATTGGCTGTCTGATTCGAGGTTTCAATTTCCCGCCTCGGAGGTGGCGCCCTCATATATAGAACAAGACGTAATTTACATCATGTAGAAAACTGATGACGTAAAATACCAGGTAAATTACCGTAGAAAAACCAGTAAATTACCACGAGTATTTTACTTACCCATCACTGGTGTTACGTCCGTGTGACGGTGTGGCCCGTTTGCGAATTACATGTAATGAGCGACTATTGCGACTGTTCCAGCTGTTCCTCGCTCGATCACATTCGATTAAATTAATCGAATCTTTTATGCGGGAACTTTCGAATAAGTTCGCTAGAGTATTT
>CAKNXH010050056.1:11363-24920 GCA_932178445.1 Andricus quercusramuli
TCAAAATTGAACTTTTGTGGTTGAGAATTCAACAGCCTTATAAAAAATTCGCCTTTTTGTTTGGGAAATTTAATTATTTGGTTAAAAAACATACTATTTACTTAAAATGTAAACTATTTCGTTGAAAATTTATTTGATTGGTAAAACTTATTTTTGTGAAAATCCAACTTTTCTGGCTGAAACTGGAACTGTCTGTAGAAAATTGTCTTTTTGTCTTACAAAATTCAGTTATTTGGTTAAAAATTAAACTATTTACTTGAAAGATAAACTATTTTGTTGAAAATTTCATATTTTGTTCCAAATTCATCATCTATGCTAGAACTTTTTTGTTGAAAATTCAACCTTTGTGGTTGAGAATTGAACAGTTTAAAAAAAAATTCGCTTTTTTGGCCTGTAAATTCAACTATACAATTAAAAATTAAACTATTTTGTTGAAAATTTTATTACTTTATTGAAAATTCAATTATTTTGTTGAAAAGTCATATATTCCTTCAAAAAATCTTCTTCTTTGGTCGAAAATATGTTAAACATTTGTCATTTTGGATAGCAAGTTGAACTTTTTAAATAAGTATTAGAAGATTATCAATATTATTTAAAATGTACAAAGGTAAATACCTAATTTTTTCTGTCTCAAAACTTATTTTTGAAAATAAAAATTGTTAACAATTTTCCTAGGAATCTTAAAAAAAAAATTTTATTCTCTCGAAACTTTCAAAATTCCTAAAAAGCTTCTTTTTTGAAATCATCAAGAAACTAAATTCAATTTTTTTTTACAATTTTTAAAAGTTTTAAATTATTCTGAAATCTTTTCATAACTTCTAAACCATAAAAATATTTGTTTGAGATTCGAATTTTTCTTGATTTTTTTTAGAATCCTGCATAAACTTCTAAACCTTTGGAACATTTTTTAAAATAATTAGAGTTTTTCCTATTATTAAAAGAAAAAACTAGTGAATTATGAAAATGGGCCTAATATCTTCTCCACTTCTCGACGAAATTTTGAGAAACCATTTCAAATGTTTTTAAATCTTCAAAAAGAATATTTTCTTAAAATTAATTTGATAAAATAAATAATGTTTAAATTTTGCAAGGAATTTTCAGAAAATGTTTGCATTCTCTTTAAATCTTTCAAATTTCTTAAATGTTTCGAATTGTTTGTCAATCTTCTCTTGAAATTTATTTTCAGAAGAGAAAATCATTTTATATTTTCCCAGAAATCTTAAGACAATTTTGTTCTCTTGAAATCTTTCAACATTCTTAAAAAGTTTCAATATTTTTTTCGATATATTTAATAATCTGCATTTTAAAAAATTTTTTGGAAATATTTGAATTTTAAATTATTTTTTAAAACTTCTACATATATTAAGTATCTTTTAAAATGATTCAAGTTTTTCTTGAAATTTAAAAAAAATCTTTCAAAATTAAGAAATGTTACATTGTTACACACTCCTCTCCGAAATTTTAGGAAATCATTGGACAAGTTTTGAAATATTTAAAAAAATATTCACTCAACATTATTTTTACAAAATAAAAAAATCTATGAATTTTTAGAAACAAGTGTCGTTCGCTTGAAACTTTTCTAAAATTTTTTTTCGAATATATCTATTCTCTTTTGAAATTTTAGGAAATCTTTTTCAATTTTCTCTTAAAATTTATTTTTCAAAATAATAAATCGTGTGAAATTTTCCTAGGAGTCTTTTCTTTTTTATTCTCTTGAAACCTATCGAAATTCTTTTAAAAACTTCATTTTTAATCTTCAAAAATCTACGTTTTGTTTAAAATTGTTTGAAATCTTCAAATTTCAAATGTTTTTGAGTATTTTTAAAACTTTCACACCTTCTAAGTATCTTTTGAAATAATTCGAATTTTTCCTGAAATTTTTTTTTATCCTGCAAAGTTAGGAAGATTGGCTTAAAATCTTTTAAACTACTCTTCGAAACTTTGGGACATGATTCGAAATGTTTTGAAATATTAAAAAAAAAATTCTCTTGAAATTAATTTAAAAAAATAAAAAAAACTTCATTATTTTAAACTTATTCGAGCTTAAATTTTGTTCAATCCTCTATATTCTTTTTTGAAATTGCAGGATATCATTGAAAATGTTTCGGAATCTTTTTCAATTTTATCTCAAAATGTATTTTTCAAAATCAAAAATCATTTGAAATTTTCTTAGGTATCTTAAGATATTTTTTTTGTCTCTTGAAACCTATTAAAAATCTTGAAAACCTTCTTTTTTCGAAATCTTTAATAATCTACATTTTTAAACACTTTTGGCAACCTTTAAAAGTTATAAAATCTGTTCAAAACTTCTAAACCATAAAAATATATATATTTTTTTTTAATTTTGAATTTTTCCTAATTTTTTTTTTAGAATACTGCATAAACTTACTCCAACTTGATTTTTTTTTCATCTTCTATTTTCTTTTCCGAAACCGTAGGAAATTATTGGAAACGTTTTGAAATCTTTTTCAATTTTCTCTTAAAATTTATTTTAAAAGTTAAAAATGAATTTATATTTTCCCTGAAATGTCAAGACAATTTTTGTATTTTCTTGAAACCTTTCAAAATTCTGAAAAAGTTTCTATTTTTTCTTGAAATCTTGAGATTTTAATTAAATTTTGAATATTTTCAAAACTTCGACACCTTCTAAGTGTCTTTTAAAATGATTCGGATTTTTTCTGAAAAAAAAAGTTATAGTAAGGATGAAATTACACATCTTGGAGAGAAATATTTATGAGAAAACTACCCTATTTCCCCTTTCTTGAGCTCCTTTTGCGCTGTGATCCCTGTTTCTAGTCGATCCGAGCCCCGTTAAAATTAAGAAATTAATTTCCGAAATTTTACAATATTAATCCGTTTTTTTTTTAGAGGATGAAGACAGTGACAACAATAAGAACTCAACGACAACCATCAGTTATAAGGAACGCAGGAGAGAAGCTCACACGCAAGCCGAACAAAAGCGTAGAGATGCGATTAAAAAAGGCTATGACTCTCTTCAAGATTTAGTACCGACTTGTCAACACACCGACTCCTCGGGCTACAAACTCTCAAAGGCCACCGTTCTTCAAAAATCCATCGACTACATTCAGTTTCTTCTGCAGCAGAAAAAAAAGCAAGAAGAGGAAAGAAACGCGCTGCGTAAAGAAGTCGTGGCATTACGCATCATGCAAAATAATTATGAGCAGATTGTTAAAGCTCATCAGACCCAGCCAGGACATTCGGAAATGCGTGTTTCAGATGAAACTAAATTTCAAGTGGTAAATATAATATTATTACAGACTTGACACTCTTTTCCGTATTCTCCTTTTTTTTAAAGATAAAGAATCGGTTTATTTTCCAGCATTTTACTGTGGATTTTCAGGGTGGTGACTTGATCGGGAAACCGGGAATTGAATTTAAAAACCGGGAATTTACTTATGATCGTTGGAAAACCTGGAATTGTCAGGGAATTTATATATGCCTGGAAAAACCTGGAAATGTCAGGGAATTTTTTTTTAAGTCAGGGAAATTTTTAAGAGGTTGCCTACCTTTTTAAAAAATACAGTATTGAATTGAATGAAAATGGTTCTTTATTTGTAAAAGTATAGCTCTCTATTACTATATTCATCTATTTGGTTGAAAATTCGATCTTTTTGGTTGAATTCCATTATTTTTTATTGAAAATTGTAATCTTTTCTGTTTGAAATATCAGCTGCCACATTTTTCGTTCCGAGTTCATATTTTCCGAAAGAAGATTTAATTACTTGGCTAGAAATTAATTTTTTTACTGAAAATTTAACTGTTCCTGTTGCAACTTTAACTATTTTGTTGAAAATTTGTTTTTTTTTTTGCTCAAAATTATTTTTTAATTGAAAATGTTACTATTCAATATCTAGTTGAAAAATTATCTTTTTTACTATTTTTATTATTTTTTCATTCTATTATTATTTTATTATTTATTATTTTTTAGAAAAATTTCACTTTTTAGTAGAAATTAATCTTATGGATTGAAAATTAATTTTTTTGTTTGTAATTTAATGTTAAACATTAATTTTTAAGTGAAAGTTTAACTATTCAATTTTTTATTGACAATTTATCTTTTCAATTGAAAATTCATGTATTTCATTGAAAATTCGTCTTATTTAGTAAAAATTAATCTTCTTGGTTGAAAATTCTTCTTTTTGGTTAAAAAATCAACTATTCCAGTTAAAAATTGATCATTTCCGTTGAAAATTCATGTATTTTGTTGAAAAATCGTTTTTGTCGTAGAAATTTCATTTTCTTGGTTTACAATTCATGTATTCCGGCTAAGTATTCATTATTTTAGTTGAAAATTTATCTTTTTTCTTGAAAATAAAACTACTTGGTTGAAAGTTAAATTGAATTTGTTTTTAAAATAATTTTTTTTTTGTGGAAAATTATTTTCTTTTAAATGAAAATTTAACTATTTCATTTTTGGTTGAAAACTGATCTTTTTTAGTTCAATATTCAGCTATTTGTTTAAAAATTGATCTTTTTTAGTTGAAAATTCAACTGTTTAATTGTGAACTGATGTATTTTTTTGAAAAATCGCGTTTTTGGCAGAAAATTAATCTTTTTGGTTGAAAATTCAATTATTCCAGTTGAAGATTCATCACTTTGTTTGAAAATGTAACAATGTTGTTGAAAATTAGTTTTGTTTTTGTTGCAAATTAGTTTTTTCATCTTTTTGGTTAAAAAATCAACTATTTCAGTTAAAGATTGATCATTTCCGTTGAAAATTCATGTATTTTGTTGAAAAATCGTCTTTGTGGTAGAAAATTCATTTTCTTGGTTTAAAATTCAAGTATTCCAGGAAAGTATTCATCATTTTAGTCGAAAATTTATCTTTTCGCTTGAAAAAAAAACTACTTGGTTGAAAATTAAATTAAATTTGTTTTTTAAATAAGTCTGTTTTTTTTTTTTTGAAAATTCATTTTTTTTTACTGAAAATTTAACTTTTTCATTTTTGTTAAAAACAAACTTCTTTGATCCGCGGTTACTAAAAAGTTATTTATTTTATGAAGATGTTACTTTTGGTTACATTTATTGCCCGAAATAATGAAATTAATTAATCGTATTATTTAAAAACTTGTGAAAAATGTAAAAAATCACATTTTTCCAGTAAATTTGGCATTTTAGAGCCGGGAAAATTAGGGGAAAATAATAAAATAATAATTTTTTTCGTATCTAAAATGTATAAAAAGGTCTGTCAATTGAATGGTTTTTAATCCCGATAAAAATCGCAATTCAGCTAAAATTGCTATTTTTTAAATTGAAATTGCAATCTTTTTCGTTGAAATTTTAGTTTAAAATTAATCTTTTTGGTAGAAAATTAATCTTCTTAATTGAAAACCACCCTTTTGTTTTAAAATACATAATTTTATTTGAAAATTTATATTTTTGATTAGAAATGTACTTATTTTGTTGTAAATTCGTCTTTTTCGGTTGAAGATTCCCCTGTTTTCGTAGAAAATTCAACTATTTGGTTGACAGATTACTTTTTTGTCAAAAATTCATATTTTTTGGTTGAAAATTCAACTGTTTTATAAAAATTGGTCTTTTTGGCTTAAAAACTCAACAATTTGGTTGAAAAATTGTCTTTTTTAAGTGAATTCTACGGTTTTTTATATTAAATTTAAATCTTTTTTCGTTTTTGTATTAACTATTACATTTTTCGTTAACAATGCATCTTTTTTAGTCAGAAAAATTCAACCATTTTGTTAAAAGTTAAACTACTTTCTTTAACATACATTTTTTTGTTGAAGATTCCTAATTTTTGTGGAAACGCCTTGTTTGAAAATTATTCTTTTTGGTTAAAAATTCAAGTACTTCAGTTAAATATTCATAATTTTAGTTGAAAATTCGTCTTTTTTTGGTAGAAATTAGTCTTCTTGGTTGAAAGCTTATCTTTTTGGTCAAAAATTCAATTCTACTTAAAGATTCATCATTTCACTCAAAAATTCACGTTTTTGATTAAGAATTCCACTATTCCAGTTGAATATTCACACTTTTATTTAGAAATTTTTTACTTTGTAAATGTAACTATTTTTTTTAAAGTTAGTTTTTTTGTTGAAAGCAATTTTTTCAACTGAAAAATTAACTTGTATCAATGCAAAATAAATTTTGTTTCTAAATATATTAAAAATACTTTTTAGTTGTGTTTTCAAGTCAAAAAGATAAATTTTCAAGCAAAGAAATTAGTTTTTAACCAAATAGTTGAATTTCCAACCTAAAATATTAATTTTCTACCAAAGCCTCATTTTCAACAAAGTTTATGGATTTTCATATAAAAAACATCAATTTTCAACCAAGATTGTAACAGTTAAAATGTTAGAAAAATAAATAATCGAGCAAAAAAAAAAAAAACGAATTTTCAAAAAAAAATTATTCTTTAGCCATGGTTAAAGACTAATCTTTTTTATGAAAAGAAAATATTGTTTTGAAAATTCGTTTTTTTTTGTTTCTGTTTTTGCGAAAACAGAATTCAATTTTCATTTCAAACAACCAATTTTCAATCAAAAAAATTTATTATCAACAAAATAATTCAATTTTACACACAAAAAATGAATTTTCTACCAAAAGAGATACAGGTTCAATAAAATATATAAATTTCCAACTAAAAGAGATAGTTTTACAAAACAAGAATATAATAGTTTAATTTACAGTTAGAAAAGTAAATTTTAAAGAAAAAAACGAGTTTTCAGTAAAATTAATTGATTTTCATCTGAAAATGGAAATTTTCAAGCAAAAATTGAACAGTTACATCCTCAGTTAAAAAAATTAATTTTTAACTAAAAAGAAACTAATTTTCAACCAAAGAAATAACCTTTTAATCATAATGATAAATTTCAAACCAAAAATATGAATTTTCGATAAAATAGTGGAATTTTCAACTCAAAACATGAATTTTCTATCAAAAACAAAAATGAATTTTCAACTCAATAGTTTTTTTTCAACCAAAGAAATGAATTCCTGACAAAAAAATAGAATAGTTGAATTTTTACAAAACAGATAATTTCTTAACAAAAAAGTTACATTTCTATGAAAAAAGGTAAATTTTCCGCAAAAAATGAAATAGTTCAAGTGAATTTTTAACTAATATGATGAATCTTCAAGTAAAAAAAATTCAATTTTTAAACAAATTCATGAATTTTCAACCGAAAAGATAAATTTTCTTCCAAAAATAAAATAGTTGAATTTTCAGTTAGTAAAATAAGTTTCCGACCAAAAAAGAAACGAATTTTCAACCAAACAAATAATTTCTCAACCGAAAAGATGAAGTTTCAACTAATGAGGGAACTCTTCTCCCAAAAAAGACTGATTACCAACAAAGAGTTGAATTTTCATCTAAAACAGAAAAATTTTCAAACAAAAATAGAATAGTTAAATTTTCAGTACAAAAATTAATTTTCAATCGAATTAAAAAAAATTTTCAACGAAATAGTATAATTTTCAACCAAGAACGATAAATTTCGATCAAAAAGTTAAAGTCTCAACAAATAAGATGAATTTTCTATCCAAATAGATGCACACGAATTTTCAACCAATTATATGAATTTTATAGGAATTTGCATCCAAAACGATTAATTATTCACCAAGAAGACTCTCACAATATTCAAATTTTCAATAAAATACAATAGAATTAAAAAAAACTAATTTTCAACCAAAACAATCAAATTTCAATCAATAAGATGAATTTCATATCAAAATAGATGACTTTACAACAAAGTACACGAATTTTCAAACAAATATTTGAATTTTCAAAAGAATTTTCAACCAAAAAACAGATTAGAAGAGGTAAAATGTCAGAAAAATAAATGTTCAACCAAAAAAAAAAAAAAGATTTTTTAACCAATAACAGAAGAAGTAAATTTTTCAGTTAACACAATCAATTTTCAAAAAAAAAATTCTATATTAAACTAAAAAATATGGATTTACAAACGATAAATATAATACATATTTCAATTTGCAGTTAGAACAGTAAATGAAAAAAACGGGTTTTCAGCAAAATGAATTAATTTTCAACTAAAAATATAAATTTTCAACCGAAAATGGAATAGTTATATCTATCTTCAGTTAAAAAAAAATTAATTTTCAACTAAAAAGAAGAGAATTTTCAACCAAAGAAATTATTTTTTAATCGCAATGATGAATTTCCAACCAAAAATATGAAATTTTGTCCAAATAGTGGATTTTTTAAATCCAAAAGACGAATTTTCTATCAACAAAAAACAAATTTTCAACGAAACAGTTTTTTTTTCAATAAAACAAATGAATTCTTAACAAAAAATAGAATCGGTAAATTTTCTACTAAACAGCTAATTTTTTAACGAAAAAACTTACATTTGTATCCAAAAAAGGTAAACTTTCCAAAAAAAATGTAATAGTTAAAGTGAATTTTCAACTAAAATTATGAATCTTCAACTAACAAAAATGTAATTTTCAACCAAATACATGCATTTCAAACTAAAAAGATGAATTTTCTGCCAAAAATAAAGTAGGATAATTTTTAGTTAGTAAAATCAATTTTCAAACAAAAAACAAACGAATTTTCAAACAAAGAAATCAATTTCTAACAAAAAAGATGAAATTTCAACTAATGAGAGAGTACCCTGTTACAAGAAAGACAGATTTTCATAAAATAGTTAAATTTTAAACTAAAAATAGAATAGTTTAATTTTCAGAAAAAAAAAATTATTTGCAATCAAATTAAAGTAAATTTTGAACGAAATAGTATCATTTTCAACCAAGAAGATCAATTTTCGAATTTTCCACCAATAAGATGAATTTTTAACAATGTACATGAATTTTCAACCAGATATTTGAATTTTTAAAGGAATTTTAAACCAAAATGATGAATTAGTCACCAAGAAGATTGAATATTCTCTCACAAAATTCGAGCTTTCAATAAAATACAGGAATTTTAAACCAGATATTCGAATTTTCAACTTAAGAAGATAAATTTTGAACCGAAGAAATGAATTTTTAACTAAATCGATGAATCTTCAATCAAAAATATGAATTTTTAACCAAATAGTTAGTTGAATTTTCAACCCAAAAGATTAATTTTCTACAAAAAAGACTCATTTTCAACAAAGTGTATGAACTTTCATCTAAAGAACATTAATTTTCAACCAAGAACAGATCAGTTAAAATGTCAGAAAAACAAAAAAAAAAAAAAAAAGAACGAATTTAAAAAAAAACTTCTTTTTCATAACAAAAAAAAATAAACCAAAAATATGAAATTTTGTCCAAATTGTGGATTTTTCAATCCAAAGGATGAATTTCCTATAAAAGAAAAACGAATTTTCAACTTAGAGTAGAAGTATTATTTCGAAGAGCAAATATTTGTGAATTATAATATAACTTTTTTTTTTAATTTTTCGTTGGGAATTTACCTTTTTTTTCTTGAAAATTCAACTACTTACGATTAAAAACTAAACTCTTCTGTTAAAAATTAATTTTTTTTGTTGGACGATTCATCATTTTAATTGAAAGAAAATGCATCTATTTTTAAAAATGTACTTCGTTGAAAAAAATTAATTTTTCAACTGAAAATTTCACTATTCCAGGAGAAAATTTAACTATTTTTCTGAAAATCCGATTTCTTTTGTTAAGAATTCGATTTTTAATGGAAAATTCAACTTTTCTATTATTGGTTAAAATTTTATCTTTTTGGATGAAAATTCAAATATTTGGTTGAAAATTGATATCTTTTATTTAAAAATTGAACTATTTTTTTGTTGAAAATTCATGTAGTTCGGTGAAAATTTGTCTTTTTTTAGTAGAAAATTAATCTTATTGGTTAAAAATTCATTTTTTTGTTAGGTGTAAAATTCAACTATTCAAATTGAAGATTCATAACTTTTTGTTGAAAATTCATCAGTTTGGTTGAAAGTTAATTTTTTCAAATTAAAATTCAACCGTTTCATTTTGTGTGAAAAATTCACCGTTTCTAATTCAAAATTTAACAATTTGAATGTAAATTTGTCTTTTTAAATTGAAAATTCATTTATTTCATTGAAAATTAACGTATTTTGTTAATGAATCGACTTTTTTGGTAGAAAATGATTTTTTTTTTCTTTGAAAATTAATCTCCTTATTTAAAAATTCTTCATTTTGGTTGAAAATTCAAGCATTCCAGTTTAATTTCTATCATTTTAGTTGATAATTCATCTTTTAAGTTGGTTGAAACTTTATTGAAAAAGAAACTCCTTTTTTGAAAATTAATTTTTTTGATTGAAGATTCATCATTTTAATTAAAAATTCATTTCTTTGGCTTAAAAATGAGCTATTTGAATGAAAACTTGTTTTTTCCTTGGATGAAAATGAAGTTTTTTACGGAAAATTAAACTATTTTATTCAAAATTTTTTTCTTTTTTGGTTGAAAATAATTTTGTTTTAACTGAAAATGAAAATATTATTCCAGTTGAAAATACCATAATTTTACATAAAGATTCATTTTTTTGGCTGAACATTTATTTTTTGACTGAAAATTTAATTCAATTTTTGGTTGAAAAATTATCTTTTTTAGTTCAAAATTCGTATTTTTTTGGCTGAACACTGATTTTCTCTACTTAAAACTTAATTATTCAACTTTTGGTTGACTATCTATCTTTTTCAGTAAAAATTATTATTTTTTGATTGAATATTCAACTATTTCGTTAAAATTCATGTTATTTTGTTGATAAATTGTATTTTTTAGTAGAAAATTAATCTTTTTGTTTAAAAATTAATCTTTTTGGTAACTAATTCACCTTTTTGATTTAAAATTCAACTATTAGGTTGAAAATTCCATTAAAGATTAAAATATTTGGATGAAAATTAATGTATTTTCTTAAAAATTATTCTTTCCTGGTAGAAAATTAATCTTGTTGATTGAACATTAATTTCTTCGGTTGAAAATTAAAGTATTATATTTTTTGTTGAAAATTTATTTATTTTTTTGGTTGAAAATGCGTCTATGTTTTGTAAATTGGTCTTTTTTATAGAAAATTAACTTTTTTGGTTGAAAATTCAAATATTAGTTTGAAAATTCCATTTTTTTGTTAAAAATTATTCTTTTTTAGTATAAAACTAGTTTTTTTTTGCTGAAATTTTACTTCTTTTGTTAAAAATTGAACCATTTCGTTGCAAATGGATTTTATTTGGTTAAAAACTTATTTCTCTAACTGGAAATTAAACTATTGTATTCTTTGTTAGAAATTCATCTTTTTTTCGTTGAAAATTCATCTATTTTGTTGAAAATTGGTCTATTTTTTATGGAAAATTAACTTTTTTGGTTCAAAAATTTAACTATTAGTTCGAAAATTCCTTTAAAGATTAAAATATTTGGATAAAAATTCAAGTATTTTGTTGAAAATTATTCTTTCTTGGTAGAAAATTAATAATTTTGATTGAAAATTAATTTCTTCGGTTGCAAATTTAGCTATTTTGTTGAAAATTTATTTTATTCGCTTCACAAATAATTTTTTTTAACTGAAAATCAAACTATTCTATTTTTTGTTGAAAATTTATGTTTTTTAGATGAAAATTCATCTTTTTTTTTTGAAAATTGAAATTTTTTATAGAAAATTAACTTTTTTGGTTGAAAATTCGAATATTATTTTGAAAATTCCATTAAGATTCAAATATTTGGTTGAAAAGTCACGTATTTTGTTCAAAATTATTCTTTCTTTGTAGAAAACTAATCTTTTTGATTGAAAATTTATTTTATTTGCTTAAAAACTTATTTCTTTAACTCAAAATTAAACTACTCTATTTTTTGTTGAAAATTTTTGGTTTTTAATTGGAAATTCATCTATTTTGTTGAAAATTGTTCTTTTTTTTTAACATAAAATTAACTTTTTTGGTTGAAAATTCCATTACGATTCAAATATATGGTTGAAAATTCATGTATTTGGTTAAAAAAAATTTTTGATAGAAAATTAATCTTTTTGATTCAAATTTCATTTCATTTTTTTTGTCGAAAATTGAACCATTTCGTTGAAAATTGATTTTATTTGGCCAAAAAACTTATTTCTCTAACTTAAAATTATACTATTTTTTTGTTGTTGAAAATTTATCTTTTTCAGTTGAAAATTAGTATTTTTTTGATAGAAAATGAACCTTTTTAGTTAAAAATTCATATATTTTGCTAAAAATTATTCTTTCTGGGTAGTAAATCATTATTTTTTAATGAAATGTCATTTCGTTTGATGAAAATTAAACCATTTCGTTAAAAAATTTATTTTATTTGCTTAAAAACTTATTTTTCTAACTTGAAATTATACTATTCGGTTTTCTGTTGAAAATTCATCTTTTTGTTTTGAAAATTCAACTATTAGATTAAAAACTCCACTAAAGATTAAAATTTTTGGATAAAAATTGATGTATTTTTTTAAAAATTATTCTTGGTAGAAAATTAATCTTTTCTATTGAAAATTTATTTATTTCGTTAAAAATGTAACAATTTCGCTGAAAATTTATTTTATTGGGTTGAAAACTTATTTCTCTAACTTGAAATTATACTATTCTATTTTTTGTTAAAAACTGTATCTTTTTTATTTGAAAATTTGTCATTTTTTGGTATAAAATTCATCTTCTGGTTTGAAAATTCAACTATTTGGTTAAAATTTTATTTTTTTGATCAAAGATGCAGCATTTTAATTTAAAGTTGATTTCTTTGGTTGAAAGTTTAACAAAGATTGAAAATTCGATTTTTTTTTAAATTCAATTACTTTTTTTGGTTGAAAATGCATATTTTTGGGTTGTAAATTCAACTTTTTTTTTAATTCGTCTTTATGATTTGAAAACTCAACATTTTTAATGAGATTTGTTTCTTTATTCATTGAAAAGTCTTTCTTGGCTGAAAATTCGTATATTTTGGTTTAATTTAACCGCTTTTTTTATTGAAAATTAAAATATTTTTTGGTGGAAATATCAACGATTACAGTTTTAGTTGAGAATTATTTTTTTTTTATCAAAGATTCATCAGTTTGGTTGTTTTAACTATTTTGTTTGCTACAAAAGTGCTTTCGAGATTTTCGCTACACATCTATTTTTTAGAGAAAGATTCCTGTTTTTTCTGTTTTCCTGAAGAAACTTCCCCTTTTCTTGTTTTTTTCGCTTAAAAAACTGTTTTCGGTTTAAAATTTCATTATTTTGTTCTAAAGGTCATTTTTTGTGTTCGAAAATTAAATTGTTTTGGATAAAAAATAAAAACTTTTAGGTTGAAATAGTATAGTAAATAGTATTTCCCCTATTTTGAGATCATTTTGGACTCTGATATTGAAATAAATAAAAATCTGTCTCAGATTCTTTTGTCTAATTTTTGAAATTATTTTCTAAACTTATTTTATGTTTATCTGTAGTTTCAGGCAATCATGGATCGCCTGTTTCAAACTTTCGAGCACATATCCGTAGCTAATTTTGCCGAGTTATCTGCTTGTGTCTTCAGTTGGTTGGAGGAACATTGTAAGCCCCAGGTAAATAATAACAAATTCCCCATTAAATTATTTACCCTTTTTATTTTTACCCTAATTATTTTCCCCTTTTTTTCGTAGTTTCCCCTTTTTT
>CAKNXH010050063.1:1870-12207 GCA_932178445.1 Andricus quercusramuli
TATTTCAGCAGTTATTTATATCCTTTGTCAATACAAATCAATCAGTTTATAAGGAGAATTATGGAATGACAGAAAGGTTCTCATGCGCAGATTAGAGAGGTTGACAAAATGATCACAAACGAAGATTGATCGGTTGGATTCAATATTGGTGTGCTTGAATTATCAGAAGTTTGGTTTGTGTTTTTCATAATGTTATGTACAAAAGAAGCGAAAAATAAGTGATTTCTTGAAATACAAGTGCACCGTTATTCCATCCGACTAATAAAGTGTGAGCCAAACAGTGGAGATCGACGTGACCGGCTGGAGCGAGAGTGTGCTGTGTGCTGTGCGGCATGCATGATTTTCATCATTTTTCGCTATGACGCACCGCCACAAAAAATGTGACAACAATGTATGTTGAATCAAACACTTCAATGTTTGTTTTGGAGAAAAATTGGAGTTGTACCTCTAAAACATAACCTGACAAAAATATTTTCAAAACTTGAAAGCAGTTTTTTACCCCTATTTTTCATCCACAAAGAAGTCAAACTTCTTTCTGAAAGTAGTCTTTTTGGTTAACACAACATAGATTTTGCTCTTCAAAATCCGTTCAGCCGTCTTCGAGAATAACGCATTTTTCAATTTTACTTCTCCCTCCGTATCTCCCAAAAGAATGAAATTTTAAGGTAGAAACTTGCAGGACCTTATATTCACATAGATGTCAACATATGGTGCCAATATAGGCTTGATAGGTGCGGGGGCCATTTTTACATGCTTATCCCTCTTGGCCCTGATACAAAATCCTTTGCGCGATGACGTCGACATTGCATAGAAACTTGTAGAATATTTTGTAGCCTGTTGATAAGATGTAACAGAACTGTTACGTATCGGGCTACTCGCCGCGACCCTGGAAGCAGGGGCTGCCGGGCCACACACGAGATGTGTCGGAATTCCCCGAAGGGACCCGAAGTCCCGAGCGGCAGCGCGTTTCAGTCCTCAGTCTAGGCTCGATCGCCCTAAGAAACACTACCTTTCGTGAGGCCGGTCACTAGTTCTTTGAAAGTGGGATCTACCATTCGCTCTCAACCTCGTCTCGTCCAGTCGGCGTGGCCTACCTGTCCGGAATCCACTCTGTTCAACATCGTCACCTGCCTTCCCGGTGGCATCGCCACTTTACCGACGCCGCTTTTACCGTTGCCAGGACTACGACGCTTCTCCGTCTTCGGGGAAAGCCCCAACTCTGATCACCATATGTAAGTGGTTGAATAAACCATGATTTATCCTTAATAGCCCTCGCTTTATTGTCTCTACCCCTATCTCGGCGTTCCAACTCCTAATTTCCCTCCTCGGTATCACCTCCGCAATACCTGGCGCCCGCCTTAAAAAACCCACACTAGTCCTCATCAAAACCTAAAACCCGCCGAGGAAAAGGAGACAAAAATTAAAATCAAAATCCCAAGGCGTCATGACCGTGATCTAGACCTTTACATTCGAACTGATTTACTTTGAAAATTTTTTTTTTCTTTTGGATGCCAACGGATCCTTGCCATTTGCCTGAATTTATTGGAAACAATTATGCAATTTGTGATTTATGTATTGAATGATATGATTTCTTATTTGTACTTGTGATATATATATATATATATATATATATATGCATCAATGTGTGACTTATAAGTACCTATGAATATTCGCACTGCTAATTTGATGTACTTAGGCCTATGAATTTATAAGTCGTGTAGTGTAATTTCCTATGATTAAGGACATTATACACGAGAGAATTAACATAGATCCGCGTATCGTAAACCAGAGATAAGCGAATTGTGTACAAAAAACCAAAATCGGAAATTTAAACAACACTTTCCCTTTCGAAAAGTGAAAACATTTTTAAGCCAAGACTGTAAGATGGGGCCTAGAATCGGTTTATAAAACAAACCAAAAGAAAAACTTGAAAAAATGATTAGATCTCAATTTCAAGAGATTAGAAATTTAAAGTATCGAAAAGATAAAGAGGGTACCTTTAGAAAGGAAATCTGAAAAAATTAAAAGACAACAGATTTGAACTACCATCAGAAATTCCAAGCGCCGAACGAAGCAAACGGTTCAAGCGCGCAAACAAGCTCGCACGGTCAGCGAGCAACACACGCAACTCGCGGCAAGGTCACGCGACGTATTTTCAAAACAAAAGGCCCGACGACGAAAATAAACAGATTTTCGAACTCGGCAACCAATTAATAGATAATTAAAGCCTTATTAAAGTATACTAAAATAAATCCAAATATAACCACTGAAATTAAAATAAAATGTAGAAACCTGATATAAGAATTTAATATAGGGTGTCACAGTTTCACAAAACTAAAGTTAAACTAAAATTAAATGAAACTTAGGTCGGGCAAAATCAAAAATAAAATGCCAAACCCAAATACAATGGAAAGCGACCACGAAAACCTAGACTTGGAAGGTGCCCTCGCACTTCCAAAGCAAAACACCGACATAAACAATGACACAATCAAAAGTAGGGGAGCAATCCCAAAACTAATTAACAGGTCGTTAGGTCGCGGTAGAGGTTTCACCAAGAAAAACGCAGAAACCCCAATAACAAACATACCGAATAAAGACAGAATTATCCCACCAACAACAATAGATCTAACTCAGACTGAAAATAAAACTTTTGACCCCATCGACAATACACTCTTTTGGGATCATGAAAATCTACCAAATTTAAACGGACCGTACCCCAAAAACAAAATAAGACAGAAAATAAACAACGAAACATTTCAATGCGATTCATTCCTCGAAAATAACACACGTTTTATTTCGGAAACCGATGAACTTTTAGAAAGCGTAGAATTCAACGAATTTATGAATCAACAAAAGGAAAGATTCTTTAAAGAAAGGGAAGAAAGGGCAAACAATTTAGGGATTAGATTAGACCCGCCAGCAAATAGCTCATTTGAACTTAGAAAAAAAATAACCAAACCAAATTTCGGGAAAAATAGAAATGAATCTCATAACAGGTATTCCGTCCAATTCGATTTAAAAGAAAAATTTCAGGAAAATAATCAGAATATTATGGAAAATAGTAGTAGATTAAGACATAATAATTTAAAATTACAAAACTCCGAGGACAGCGAACCTGTAGAGAACAGAACACACTCAAAACAAAACAAACGACATACACTCTCGACAACAAGGGAAAGGTCAAACAGACACTCTACAATTCATACAAATAATATAGATAACGATAGCGAACCTGAAAATGATTTAAATAATTTGACAGTCCCAGCAACTTATTTTCCTTTCGGAATGATCCAAACACCCTTCCAAATTATGAGTAATTGGCCAATTAAATTTAGGAATAACAAAGAGGACAGTCCCGCGCATTTCTTGGAGGAATTAAAAAGATTCAAAAGGGGTTACAAAATAAACGACCGTGACATTTTAGAAAATTTAGACGCACTATTAATCGAAGACGCAAAAGACTGGTGCGAAATAAATAAAAATTCCTGGAGATGCTTATCTGATTTTTTCGAAGATTTTAAAAACGCGTATATCGACGAAAGATTTTCTGAGGAAATTAGGCAAAAAATTAGGTTTTGTAACCAAAAAAGAAACCAAGACATCCATTCGTATTTAACGGAAATTAGAAAACTTTTCACTAAACTCTATCCTAGAAAAAATTTGGAATGGGAATTACGTAGAACATATGAAAACCTCAGAATAGAATACAAAATGTATATAAAACGGAACGATTTTGAAACCTTCGAACAATTGGAAGATTTAGGAAAAGAATGGGAAACTGAGCTAGCTAAATCAAAAATTCGAGGGCAAGTGTTACAAATTACAGAACCTAAAATAGAAGATAAAAATGAACAAAAGTTTAATAACCGCAACGGGGACAAAAGTAACCCAGAAAATTTTAAAGATGATAAACAGGAAAATAAAATCGGTAAAAATAATAACAAAAGCGGATATCAAAACCAAAATTACCAGGATAAAAAACAATACAACAATCGATTCCCATTTGCACCATTTGGATTTCCATTCATACCTTTTCCAAATCAATACCAACAAAACTTTAGACCTAACTTCACATCTAGATTCCCACCAGGTTTCCAATCAAATGATCAACCTAGATTCCAAAACAATAGACCCAAATATCCCTACAACCGTTATAACCAAATGTTACCAATGCTTAACCAAATGACATTAGCTTCAATACAAGGTCAAAATAAACCAATGATAGAATTCCCCACAGAAAAAGCGGAAAGTAATTCAGGGCACAATAACACTGAACAAAATTCCCAAAAAACTAATTTCGGGAATAAGAATAAAAAACCGAGTAACTATAGTATCAAAGAATCACAAGAAAAAACAAATTCAAACCCAGACAAAAAACAAAATGATAACACAAACGCTAACCAAAACACAAATAATTTAAATTGTTACCATTGTGGTTTAACAGGACATTTTAAGAGAGAATGTCCATATTACGCATACAACCAGGGAAACTGGAGGGGCGGGTATTAAAACCAAAAATAATACAAACTAATACCGAAACGCCAGAATTATTAAATTCGGATACAGACGAGATTACGGAAACACGTTTCCACCTAATAACAAAATTCGAAAATAATTTCTTTCGAATTTTAGTGGATACAGGTGCCACACATTCCTATGCGGGCAAGGAATTATTGGAAGAAATCCAATTTTTCAATTTTAAAACCAGCCTCGCGAAAATTAATGGTCGCGAACGGTGAAACTGTCGATATAATTGGACAAGTAGTCATTCCAATTACAATCGGAAAGAAAGTAAAACACGTTATGTTCAGATTAGTCCCAAAATTAAAATCCGTAGGCATTCTAGGAACGGATATGCTGAAAGTCCTACGGATGACCCTAGATTACGACTCAGAAACTTGGTGGCTACCAGGGAGTCCACCCATCCGCTATCCTATGGAAGCAAACCCACAGTCCCTACCCCTCCCAATAACGGGAAATAAAACCAAAATTAAACCTGAAATAACATTAAAAGAAAATAAGGATTTAAAAAAAACGAATATTAGGGATAAAATATTAAGGGAAAAAGAAGAAGATTATAAAAATAGGAAACCAAAATTCGGAGGTAGTATTAACCTCAAAAGTACTAGAGAATGTAACAAAAATATCCCACAAGTCAGAGATAGCGAAATTCCCTCGATACCTAACCAATCCCCAAAAACCATAAACGCCCAAATTCCAGTAACAAATTCTATGCAACATATCCCAAGCTTAATGAGCATCCCTACAAGCAACAAATTCCAACCCCTGGAGAGCATCCCTACCCCCGACACTAGCGACGATTCGTGCATAGAAGACTCATCCAATTTAGATAAACCTAGAATTAGAAAAAAGGGCACGAATAATAATTCAGGAAAAATTTATCTCAATAGCGAATACGAAAACAAATATAAAAATTGCGATGTCAATCTTTGGAAAGATAACAAAGTTGCCAACCGAAAAAAATCGGAAACTGGATCTCAAAAAGTAAATGAGATATCAGAAAGGGATAATAGGAATCAATGGATTCATTTTAAAAATAAAGCGGTTAAATTAAATAATATTACGGATACCTTAGGAAAAATCGACGAACAAAATTATGGTTCGCCAGAATATTGCGAGGGTATTGTTGAGCTAACCGAAACCCAACAATCCCAACTAGAAAAACTCTTAGAGAACAAAATAAAAATTCACCAGGGAAAAGAGCATAGGGCGACTCATTTAACAAGACATAAAATTGACGTGCAGGGCCACGACCCTATAAAACAGCGATATTACCACGTGAGCCCAAAAATCAAAGAAATAATTTATCAAACAGTTGATAAATTATTGGAACAGAATATAATAGAACCCTCTTGTTCAGATTGGTCAAATCCTATAGTTATGATAAAAAAACCAGGGAAAGATTATAGATTCTGCTTAGATTTTAGAAAAGTTAACAATATTACAAAAAAAGACCTCTACCCAATCCCACTTATGACAGAAATACTGGACACACTAAGATCAGCAAAATTCATTTCAAAAATTGATTTAAAATTAGCTTATTTACAAATCCCATTAGAAGAAAATTCAAAACCAATTACAGCATTCACAGTCCCTGGAAAGGGCATGTATCAATTTAAAAGGATGCCATTCGGTTTAACCAATGCTACAGCAACTTTCCAGAGACTGATGGATAAAATCATCACTCCAGATCTAAAGCCAAACGTTTTTTGTTATTTAGATGATATCGTAATAGTAACACAGAATTTTGACGATCATTTGAAATATTTAAATATCGTATTAGATAAAATCAATGAGGCAAATTTAACGATCAGCCCGGACAAATGCGAGTTCGGCTGCTCGGAAATCAAATACTTAGGTTTTAAAGTCAACGACAAAGGACTCCAAATAGACGACGAAAAAACACAACCAATTCTAGAATTTCCAAAGCCTAAAAATATTAAACAATTACAACGCATAATAGGGATGGCAAGTTGGTACAGAAAATTTATCCCACACTTTGCCGAAATAATAGAACCAATTAACAGATTACTGAAAAAGGATAAAAACCCTTCCAACTCGAGACCGACGCGAGCAACACAGGATTGGGTGCAGTACTTACGCAAACAATCAACGGAGTAAATTATGTAATAGCATACACGAGTAGAAGCCTAAACGGCGCGGAAACTCGGTAGTCGGCATCAGAAAAAGAATGCCTAGCAGTAGTTTGGGCCATACGAAAATTTAGGCCGTACTTAGAAGGGTATAGCTTCAAAGTAATCACGGACCACTTAGCGCTAAAGTGGCTCCATAACCTAAAAAACCCCACTGGCCGATTAGCCAGATGGGCGTTAGAATTACTAGAATATGACTACGAAGTCATATATCGTAAAGGTAGTTCAAACCTAGTCCCTGATGCCCTCTCGAGGTCAGGGGATCCAACGAAAAATATAGCGTTCGCGTTAGCTTGTAGCGTAGAAAAACCAAGAGCGGACTCTAACGACAAAAGAGATGACTGGTACTCTACAAAATTCAGACAAGTGACAAAAAGACCCGAAGAACACGAAAAATGGCGAATCAGAGACTCGCAACTCTATTTTCACAGAACTGACCCACTAAAATCCACTATATTACCAGACTCAAACCCTTGGAAATTAGTCGTACCCCAAAAACTTAGACGTCAAGTTTTACGGGAAAATCACGACGAAACCCAGGCAGGACATTCAGGCTCGGAGAAAACCTACGCGAGAGTTTCCGAACATTACTTCTGGCCAGGAGTATATTCGGACGTTATCAATTACGTAAAAAACTGCCAGACTTGTCAAAGAGTAAAACCGGGTAACCAAATTAAAGTGGGATTAATGGGGAAAAGAATCATCGAAGAACCATGGACCATGGTAGCAGCTGATATCATGGGACCATTACCGATTTCAAAAAAGAGAAAAAACCAATACATTCTAGTGTTGGTAGATTTATTTACAAAATGGGTCGAAATAATACCGATTAAAAAAGCGAACGGAACAACGATAGAGTCAGAATTTCATAAACGTGTCATTTCGCGTTGGGGAACACCGCGGATTCTTCACACCGACAATGGCACGGAATTCGTAAATAAAATACTAAGAGACTTGACAGAAAAATTCGGTATAAGGCACACGAAAACGCCAAAATACTACCCCCAAGCCAACCCGACAGAACGATACAATAGAACAATCAAACAAATAATTAAAACCTATCTGGACAACGATCATTCGACCTGGGACGAACACATAGACGATTTACAGTTCGCGATTAATACTAGTAGAAATTCATCAACACAATTTACCCCTGCGTTCTTAAACTTAGGCCGTGAATTAGAACCACTCCAGTCCCTAAGAAAAAACATAGAAAGCGATAGCGAGATAGAATTCCAAAGTGTCGATAAATGGACAGATAGATTAAGAAGATTACAAATTATAAAAGAGGAAGTCCAGAAAAATCTAGATAAAGCAAACGAAAGACAAGCTAGCAATTATAATTTGAGAAGAAGAACCCTAGAATTTAAAGTAGGAGATAAGGTTTTAAAAAGGGTAACCAAACTGTCTAACAAAGCAGATAAAAAAGCAGGTAAGTTATACGATAAATATGAAGGCCCATTCATTATTAAAAAGAAGATCTCCCCAACAATTTACGAATTGAAAACCCCCAAGGGAAAAAGTATGGGGGAATGGAATATCAACGATTTTAAATTAGAGAAAGCCGACACAGATACTGGTAATTAGCAATAAAAATCAATAACTTTAGGCTAGAAATTTAGATTTAATTAATGGTAAAATGGCAGGGAATCATTGGCATTAAGATTAAAAACTGACTTATAACTCCGAACTCAAAATCCGACTCATTACCACAAAAACTCTACTCACTAGATCTTAAGAACAGAAAGACAGTAGACAATTTTTTTTTTTTGGTATTGCAGCAAAATGGAAGTACCAAAATGCACCCTGTGCCAAAACCGCATCTTTGAAATCACGCTGGCTCAACATGTCAAAAACTGCCCAGCTAGAAAATGGCTACAACTGAGAAAACAAGGAATACCAGAGAAGGAAATTACTTACCACCCACACAGGCACGTACGACAAATGTTTAGGCAAAACAGCACGCAATCAGCAGAACCACTTCGAGCTATAACAAACAATGAAAACCAAACCGAGGAAGAAGAAGAGGGAGCTGTCGGAGGTCAAAATCCCTGGAGGACACAACCAGAACCCAAAATTAAAGAACAAACAAGCTGGGAACTCGACCAAAAAATATACAAACTATACATGGAGTTCGAAAGGAAGGCATTCATACAAAGCAGAAAAATCCACGAAGAATTTCAACAGAAGCTAGAAAACCTAAAAAAGGACGAAATCGAAAGAATCAAAACATGCAAGGAAATGATCGAACAAGAAAGGGAACAATCCTGGGAGAAAACCCGAAAAACAAGAGAGAATGCGGAAAGACTAAGAAGAGAAGAAAAGAATAGAAGAGAAATGGAAGAACTCCAACAGGAAAAAACAATCAACGAAGAATGGCGTACATTCAAACAAAGAAGGAACCAAGAAGTTCAAAAATTCATCTGGGAACAAAAACAAAAAAACAAACTAAAGAAGGACTGAAAGAGAATCGAGTTTTATTGTCGAAAAATTTATCTTTACTATCCATATATTATTTTTTTTTGTCTGTAGTGGTGCTCTACTCATGGAAACCTATCAGGACAACATGTCACTTGACCCATTATACAAATAAATTTAAGATACAAAAATAAACGGATATCTATAAGAAAACGACTGTGTTGACTCAACCAGGACCCCACGCGAAAACTTTTTTTTCTTTCTCTTATTTTGCAGGAACTGGAAACCATGGAGGACAGCTACAAACAAAAAATCAACAAAGACACTACATCCTTTCGAAAGAACCTAAACGATAACATAGACACCTTAAAATGCCAATTTTGCAACAAATCAATACCGATACAAATATACATAACCCATGACTCATTTTGCAACGACAGACCGTTCAGACATAGACAAAATTACTCAACCCCAAACGATGACGGAAAAACATACATAAAGGGGGGATGGGAATACATTAACAGAAAAATTCAAAACCTACTGGACATCAACATAACACAAACTAACAATGACAGAAAAACGAGCAACAACACTTGGGAACTGGATATACATATAGACCCACAAACAATACAGGAACTGGACAGAGAACTCGAAAAAATTTCAGGAATACACCCAAACCCCCGCGGGGGAGGGGGGGGGTGTAACAGAACTGTTACGTATCGGGCTACTCGCCGCGACCCTGGAAGCAGGGGCTGCCGGGCCACACACGAGATGTGTCGGAATTCCCCGAAGGGACCCGAAGTCCCGAGCGGCAGCGCGTTTCAGTCCTCAGTCTAGGCTCGATCGCCCTAAGAAACACTACCTTTCGTGAGGCCGGTCACTCGTTCTTTGAAAGTGGGATCTACCATTCGCTCTCAACCTCGTCTCGTCCAGTCGGCGTGGCCTACCTGTCCGGAATCCACTCTGTTCAACATCGTCACCTGCCTTCCCGGTGGCATCGCCACTTTACCGACGCCGCTTTTACCGTTGCCAGGACTACGACGCTTCTCCGTCTTCGGGGAAAGCCCCAACTCTGATCACCATATGTAAGTGGTTGAATAAACCATGATTTATCCTTAATAGCCCTCGCTTTATTGTCTCTACCCCTATCTCGGCGTTCCAACTCCTAATTTCCCTCCTCGGTATCACCTCCGCAATAAAGATTTTCATTCAATCCAATCGCTTTCGCTACGGCTTTCGCTTTAG
>CAKNXH010050074.1:0-16017 GCA_932178445.1 Andricus quercusramuli
TAGACCGTTCACGGAAAGGGTTCGAAAGTTCGCCCAAGAACTAAGGACCTTGAATCACACACTAAACAAGTCAAAGCTGCTGACAATCAAGCAACATATTGTTGACAAAATAAGGCTGTTATCTGACGCAAGGAGGAGGATACAGAAGAGGGAGAGATGGATCAGAGAGAATCAACAGTTTCTCGCTGACCCATCGCGCCTCTTCAGTGATCCCCCTGTTTTTGTAAAAAATCCTCCCAAGCCCAAGGAGGTAGAGACTTTTTGGAGAGAGGTGTACAAGATCCCGAAAACACTAGAGTTGAAAGAAGATACTGACAATATCATCCGCTTCAAGGAGTTTTGCGACAGCCTCATAAAATCTGAGGAGGAGTGCCCATCAGTCACTGCCGAAGAGGTGAAAAAAGCACTTAGAGGCACGAAGAACTTTTCCGGTGCTGGACCAGATTGTATCAAGAACTTTTGGTGGAAGAAGTTTACTTCTACACACCAACATTTGGCCCGCATATTCACCTCATATTTAAAGTCGGAGATGCCCATTCCGCAGTGGCTACTGTTAGGACGCACTATACTCCTACCGAAAAAAGGCGACTTGTCCAAACCAGAGAATTACAGGCCAATAACTTGTTTGAACACACTGTATAAGATTTTTACAGCTATCCTAAACAACAGGATTGTTCGACGAATTGAGCCTGTATGGCGAGAGATGTACGAACAACGTGGCTCGAAAAAAGGTGTAGCAGGCTGTCGAGAGAACCTGCTGATTGACAGGTGTGTCTGTAAAGACGCTACAGTCCATCAGCGCGTCCTGTCAATGGCCTGGATTGACTACCGGAAAGCTTTTGATTCAACCTCTCATAGACTTATCATCTGTCTGTTGGAAAGCTTGAAGGTACATCCACACATAGTGAGATGCATAGAGAGATTGATGCCTCTTTGGAAAACTAGATTTACCATCTCATCTAGGAATTATCGTCTGACGACGAACAACGTCACCTTCCAGAGGGGCGTCTTTCAAGGGGATAGTATGAGCCCTTTGCTTTTTTGCATCACACTTTTGCCTCTATCTCTTGCACTACGAAATTCTCCTGGATACCTCTGTGGCGACACTAATCAGCGTGAGCATAAGGTCACTCATGTATTCTATATGGATGACCTGAAGATCTATGCCGCTGGTAAAAGCAGACTTCAAACTGCTTTAAATATCGTCAAGAACTACACAGGAGAGATTGGGATGGACTTTGGTTTGGACAAGTGTGCCAAAATTCATTTGAAGAAAGGAAAGATTACTGGCGTTCCCAAGGACCCTGAGCTTGTGGATATAAGTGTTATTAGACATCTTAACACTGGAGAGACCTATACATACCTGGGCGTGCCTCAAAGCCGCATTCAGGACGTAACATCAGTGAAGGAGTCTCTCCGAAGCAGATACAAGCATCTTCTTCGACAGATTTGGTCTTCCAATCTGTCGGCGTTGAACAAGGTATCTGCGGCTAACATGCTTGCCGTCCCGGTTCTGCTCTACTCGTTCGGGGTGGTTCAATGGACGAAGAGCGAGCTTAAGGCCCTTGATGTCACCACGCGTAAGATCATGCATATGCATAAAAGCTTGCATATCAATTCGTCAGTTCCGCGACTATACATTTCACGCCGTCAAGGCGGACGCGGACTTCCGAATCTGCAATGTCTGCATAACCGAATTGTTTTGAGTACAGCTTACATCGTTGCGAATGGCAGAGATCCTCTCCTAAAGATGGTCAGAAACCACGAGATGATTGGCGAAGGGGCGTTCCTTTACAAAGCCGCGGAGCAAGCTGCCGAGACCCTTGGCCTGAATTTTAACATCAGAAGTGAGGAAAGTGCATTACTCCATCTAGATGCTTCACGTCTAAAAGCCGAAGTAAAGAAAGCAGAGGTTGGAAAATTTCACCAAGAGCTACTCGACAAGCAAATGCACGGAAACTTTCACAGAAATGTAGAAAAACAGTCCTTGTCGAAGGAGCAAACTTTTGCTTTCCTCAAATCATCAGGGCTCAATTCAGGTACAGAGGGCTTTATTTTCGCATGCCAGGACGGTGTAATCTCCACCTTAGCATACCGCGCCCGCATTTTATGTCAAGAAGTTCCCAGTGATAGGTGCAGAGCGTGTCATGCACACGCTGAGTACCTAGAACATATACTATCGGGGTGTCCGACCCACGCAGGAACAACGTATATCTATAGACATAATGCGGCCCTAAGAGTACTTTATTATCACCTTTGTCGCTCTTACGGTGTTGGTCGCGACCCTGCCCTGCCGAACGCTCCAAGGGATATAGAGTCAATTGTCCGAAACGAGAAGTGCCAGATTTTCTGGAACTACGATTTTCGGGCAGCAGTCTCCGTTGCGCACTCGAGGCCTGACATTGTTCTCCAAGACTTCGAGAAACGAACTATATTCGTGATCGAATTCTCGGCTCCATCCGAATACAACATCACTGCAAAGGAGAAAGAAAAAGAGGAGAGATATCAAGACCTTAAAAGAGAGCTGCTTCGACTGTACCCAAAATATTCGGTACGAGTGATTGTTCTTGTGATAGGTGCTCTCGGAGGTGTGAAATTATCGCTGGTTCGTAACCTTAAAGCCATACCCGCGTGCCAAAAATATGCCAAGGCTCTTGCGAGATGGATGCAGAAAGCTGTCATCCTTGGGTCGCTTCGTGTCCTCAAGACACACGAGGGTTTCGCCGGCCTGTCGTTGTGATTTCGTCGTGCCCTGTGACCACCCATCTCACGGATGTGAGACGTGGCCATAGGTGTATTTTACCGCGGTTCTACTGGGGGCCATTGACATTTTTTCAAGATGGCAGTTGCTCTTAGTGGTACCCTGCGGTGGTTGTTTAACTTTGTTTTTAATTATATATATATATATATATACAGGGTGTCCCAGACTCAAGTGTCCGGACTTATATAGCCATATAAAAATTAAAAAAATAAATAGAAAATTCCTTTTCCAAAAATCAGTTGAAGTTTTAGTTTTTTAGTTATAAATCACTTAAGCTGGACCAATCAGGAGCGCCGTATAAACAGCCGTGTGTACGTGAACGAGATTTCAATGCAGTGTTATCGAAGCGAGCGCAGAGGTGGGGTTAGCGACAGGAGAACACTACGTTGGAAGCCCGTTCACGCACACACGGCTATTTATACAGCGCTCCTGATTGGTCCAGCTTAAATGTTTTATAACTAAAAAAGTAAAACTTCAACTGATTTTTGGAAAAGGAATTTTCTATTTATTTTTTAAATTTTTATATGGCTATATAAGTCCGGACACTTGAGTCTGGGACACCCTGTGTATATATATATATATACCTATTAGACGGATTTTCCCAAGGATTCCAGGTAAGTGTCTGGAGCGCGTCGGCGCCGAGTTTAATTGTGTTTTGAGTAAAATTTTCATAATCTAGGTAAATAGAGTGTGTCAGTTTAAATGTGTATATATTCAACACTGCATACTGCAAGTTACAAGTAAACTATAGTATTTCTGTCATTTCAGTACGTGATACCTTGTTGCAAACATGGAACGAGAACGAATTTGTGAAATTCGTGGTTTGAAATTTTCTCAGCAGTGGACATTAACTCGGCATCAAAAAGAGCAACATGGTTTTCAGAAATCGAAATTGAGCGCTTTTTCCTGTTCAACATGTGACCAAAAGTTTGCTTCAAAATATACTCTCAATCGACATGTGGAACGTAAGCATCCCGCCCAAGAAGGATACTTTTCATGCTCCTGGTAAATATTTGTATTAATCTAACATGCACAGATAAAAATTTCGCCCCCCCCCCCCCCGTACTATTCAATATGTTTGCAATTTCAATATAGTACATTTGCTCCTGAATGCATTTTGATTCATCTTTATTTGTAATATGATGTTCAAACGCCTAATAAGAGATATGAAGGGGAAGCCTACTCATGGTATGGAAAGAATTGGACAGAGCCATCGGAACAATCATTCAATCACAGATGGTATGATTCCAGTAATTTCTGTGAATGGATGCATGATCTAAAAATACACGGTCTAGCCACGCGCTACTAAAAAAAAGTTAACCAATAGGAATAATTCTACCACAGGGGGCCATATTGGTGGAGTTAACTCGCGAGAATTTTGTATATTTGAAAGGACGTAAATGTCATGAGAGAAAATTTCAAGTAAAAGACGAAGTAATTTTACAATTGGCAAATGAATGAAATAAGTTAGAAAATAATGTAATAGATAATATAAAATATTGAAAAATATGTAACTCATTATCCCTGTAATGCAGAAGAAATATGTATAACATAACCTCTCAATGCACATGAAAAATTTTACCTTTTAACGCAAATGAAGTGAAGTACTATTGCCTGGAAAGAAAAAAGAAGCTTGTTTTGGTTCTCAAAGCACAAATAAATAAATGCAAAATATCGATATCATAGTCTGTATTATGATAATATCAGTTTTTATAATTCGTATGTACATGCACGTAAGTGCTACAAAAAACTCTCATTGTACAAAGACAAAACATATTTACACCTTATAATCGTATCAAATAATGGATTTACAATATATAATAATTAAATAAACATACAAGTTCAGCAACATATAATTTACAATGATATAAGCTCATGATACGAAATTCTACAGTTGTAATTTCATGAATGATATTTCAAATGTTTCGGAAGATTATTTCTTCACTTTCCCCTTATGAAAAAGTATGATAGGAAAATCATTATAGGCCCGCGATGATTTGCCTATAATTTTTTTGCGAATATAGGAATAATTATAAGAAAAATAAGAATAATAGAATTTACAACCAAAAAGATGAATTTTCAACTAAAATTATGAATATACAAATCAACTAATTGAATTGTCAAGCAGGAATATTAATTTACATTTCAAAGACCATTTCCCTATTAAAAAATATTATTCTGCAACCAAAAAGGGAATAGTTGACAAAAAATAATTACATTTTTGAACAAAGTGATGAATTTTCAAGTGGAATTACGAGTCCTCAAATTTTAAACCAAAAAGTTGAATTTTCACCTGATATAGTGAATCTTTAAGTAGAATAATAGAATTTACAACCAAAAAGATGAATTTTCACCTGAGATAGTGAATCTTTAAGTAGAATAATAGAATTTACAATCAAAAAGATGAATTTTAAACTAAAATTATGAATATACAAATCAAATAATTGAATTGTCAGGCAGGAATATTAATTCACATTTCAAAGACCATTTCCCTATTTAAAAATATCATTCTGCAACCAAAAAGGGAATAGTTGACAAAAAATGATTACATTTTTGAATAAAGTGATAAATTTTCAAGTAGAATGATGAGTCCTCAAATTTTAAACCAAAAAGTGGAATTTTCACCTGAGATAGTGTATCTTTAGTACACTTATTAAAGTACACTTACCAATATGTATAATATAACTTTATAAGACACAAAAATATTTATCCTTGCCGGATGGCCACGTTATATTCACTTTCGAATTTGTATTTTCGATACAAACTCCACTCCAATTTACACAAAGCTGATCTTAACACGCTGCACTCGCACAAACGGATAGCGTCAGCAGTCTCCCCTTCTTCCACGTCATTTGAATATTCACAATTTTCGCAGGTCTTGACATTGATTTACAATATAGCCATAATTCATGATTTCGAATCTTTTGAGTGAAGACCGAGACGCTAACGGTTGCTATGGTAACAAAATGGCGGCCGATGGTAGAGCGCAAGTGGGGACGAAACTGGGAGAGCTTACGGCTAGACCGTGTATTTTTGGATCATGAATGGATCTAAGGTTCAATCATCAACTGCTAGTGGAGGATCTTAGGGGCCGAGCACAATGGAGCCCCGAACTCGAAACCTGAACCCGAAGATATCTCTGTCCTTTTTTATCGTAGCTACGGTAAAAAAGGACAGAGTTATCTTCGGGTTCAAGTTTCGGTTTCAGGTCTCCATTGTGCTCGGGCCCTTATTCTGTCGCCGTCAGTTGTAAAATAGACATGCGCGCGTATCGCATCCACGCTACTACTATGTCAAGTCTACGTCAAGTCAATGCAACGTCGGTTTAGCAATCCTATTGTGGACTCGCCATGAAATCGGTGATTTGCGACAAGTCACAATTTGGGCTACTTAAGTGCGAGAGACGCGTGAATTGTGCTATTTTGGCCGCGAACCGCGAGAATTGAGTTTCACGTCATTTCCCGATTAATAGTTGGCACTCCTGCCCGCCGGCTATCCGTGCGATCGCAGCCGCCAATGTCAGCTCCTGCGCTCTGATTGGTCAGATGCGCGAGAACCGCGCATTTGGGCGTGTGATACGGCCATTACACTGTTAAGCATGCTTTCCACCGAGGTAAAGGGCCCGAGCACAATGGAGACCTAACCGAAACTTTAACCCGAAGATAACTCTTTCTTTTTCTACCGTAGCTACGGTAAAAAAGGCCAGAGATATCTTCGGGTTCAGGTTTCGAGTTCGGGTCTCCATTGTGCTCGGGCCCAAAAAGACAGCGTCACCACGTAGCTGGTTCTCAAACCACACATTCGTGTGCTTTTTATCCCCTTTCCTCGGAACGAAATTGTGAAAGTCGCTACTTTGGGCTACTTCAGGCCGAATGTGCGTGATTTTGGGCTATTCAAGCGTGCGTGGTTTTCGTACGACTCAGGCGAACCCAATCTGCGACTCGCTTGAGCAGGGATCTGGCAACACGTACTGCATGGGAGTCCACCATAATAGTAAAATAATATAAGCAAGTAGGGCGGAGACGTTACGTAATATGTGGACGACATCTTAGATAATTTAAAATTTCTTTCCCATTTTTTACCAGTCAATATACGAAACATCTTTTGTTCCTATTAGGATTAGTGTTTTCTTGGAGTTTATAAAATGAATTAGAAAATAATGAATGAATATCTTTAAAAAAAGCAAAGCATTACTGCATTCGGGGCTTAGATTTAGTATTACTCTGTTCTTAAAATTAGTTTATATACATATCAAATGATTAATCAAAACAATTATCATCCTCGGGTCACTCCGTGTCCTCAAGACACATGAGGGTTTCACCGGACTGTCTTTGTGATTTTGACATACCCTGTGACTACCCATATCACGCTCGTAAGACGTGGCCACATGTGTGATTTACCGCGGTACTACTGAGAATTATTGTCATTTTCATAGATGGCAGTTGCTCCTTGTGGAGCCCTGCGGTGGTTGTTTAACCTGTTTTTATAAATTATTAATTATATATATACATATATATATATATATATTCCTTTCTTGAAAGATCATGTTAATTTATTATTGCATAAACTCCAAGAAAATACTGATACTAATAGGAATGAAGAATATTGTGGGTACAGGTCATAATCATAAGCACTCTGGTGAATTAATGCACTTAGGTACACAGTTGCTCACAAAAAATGCAGTCGAAAATATATATTTATCGAAAATATACATATTTATCCTGACGAGGCAAAACTAAAAACTGTTTTTCATATTTGTTATTCTACGGTTTTTAAATTTTCGCGCCAATGACTAGTACGTGGATACCGCCTGCGCTAAAACAGTTGCGCACTGGCCGGGTGCAAGCTATTTTTCAAAACTCAATATCTTTTTCAATTTTGAACAAAAAACGTCGAAAGTTGGCCAACAAACACCGACAAACGATTCCACAGAAACATTTGGTAAAATATTGAAAATTAGAGCGCTAGCAAACATATCTTTATTGCTAGTGTGAAGTTGGCACCCCAAACTTGAATTATTAATAACTTTTACAATGTTTACCGTCAAACGTCGAAAGTTGACCTACAAACACCGACAAACGACCTAAAAACGATTACAAGCAAAATAAATGGAATATTTCAAATTTGGGGTGCTATCTTCACAGGCATTAAGCCCTCCCAGTTTGGTCCCCACTCGCGCTCTACCACCGGCCGCCATTTTGTTGCCATACCAACCGTTAGCGTCTCGGTCTACACTTAAAAGATTCGAAATCATGCATTATGGCTATATTGAAAATCAATGTCAATGCCTGTGAAAATTGTCAATATTCAAATGACGTGGAAGAAGGGGAGACTGCTGACGCTATCCGTTTGTGCAAGTGCAGCGTGTTAAGATCAGCTTTGTGTAAATTGGAGTGGAGTTTGTATCGAAAATACAAATTCGAAAGTGAATATAACGTGGCCATCCGGCAAGGATAAATATTTTCGTATCTTATAAAGTTATATTATAAATGTTGGTAAGTGTACTTTAATAAGTCAAATAAGTGTAAGAATAAGTAGCTGTAATTGTAAACATAACCTACTAAGTCAATTTCCAGATTGCATTTATACAGTTTGTCCCAGACTCAAGTGTCCGGACTTATATAGCCGTATAAAAATAAAAAAAATAAATAGAAAATTCCTTTTCCAAAAATCAGTTGAAGTTCTAGTTTTTTAGTTGTACAACATTCAAGCTGGACCAATCAGGAGCGTCGTATAAGCAGCCGTGTGTGCGTGAACGGGATTCCAACGTAGTGTTCTCTCGTCGCTAACCCCACCTCTGCGCTCACTTCAAAAACACTGCGTTTAAATCTGGTTCACGGACACACGGCTGTTTATACGGCGCTCCTGATTGGCCCAGCTTAAATGTTTTATAACTAAAAAACTTCAACTGATTTTTGGAAGATAAATTTTCTAATTATTTTTTTCATTTGTATATGGCTATATAAGTCCGGACACTTGAGTCTGGGACACCCTGTATATGTCTAATTTTGTACCGTTACACATTTTCCGTTGATTATATCTCTGATTATCGATTGTAAATAATGTAAAAGTGGAATGATGAATCCTCAAATTTTGAACCGAAAAGATGAATTTTCAACTGAAATGATGAATATCCAACTCAAATAATAGAATTTTAAACCAAGAATATTAATGTGCATCTACATATGAACTATTTCACGATTAAAAAATATCATTCTTTAACAACAAAAGGCATAGCTAACGAAAAATAATTACACTTTGGAAGAAAGTGATGAATTTTGAAGTGGAATGATGAATCCTCAAATTTGAAACCAAAAAGATGAATTTTCAACTGAAACTATGAATATCCAAATCAAGTCATGGAATTTTCAAGCAGGAACATTGATTTGCATTCCAAAGACGATTTCCCTGTTTGAAAATATCATTCTTCAATCAAAAAAGGAATATTTAACAAAAAATAATTACATTTTGGAACAAAGTGATGAATTTTCAAGTGGAATGATGAATCCTCAAATTTTAAACCAAAAAGATGAATTTTCAACTGAAACTATGAATATCCAAATCAAGTCATGGAATTTTCAAGCAGGAACATTGATTTGCATTCCAAAGACGATTTCCCTGTTTAAAAATATCATTCTTCAATCAAAAAAGGAATATTTAACAAAAAATAATTACATTTTGGAACAAAGTGATGAATTTTCAAGTGGAATGATGAATCCTCAAATTTTAAACCTAAAAGATGAATTTTCAACTGAGATAGTGAATCTTTAGGTAGAATAATAGAATTGAAGGCCAGGATGCAAGAACCGGGCGAGCGCTCGAAAACGTGAAATATTATACCCTAGTGACGCCTACAAGATGAAGAAAAAAGTCAAAACTGCAAATTGTTTAATAATAATTAATTGCAAATGGAGTCCTGACGGTAAGCACGTTCTTTTAACTTCGGCGAAGAAAAGTATCGAGTGAACTTCAAAGTTGAAAAAACTTCCAGTGAGACATTTGTTCCTCACTATTGAAGGAAGATTTCTGGAAAATTTTAGAACAATTCATGAAAAATTGGCGGAAATATCCATTTCGTAAGAAAGTACGCGACGCCGTCTACGAGTCTCGTTAGCAGATTCAAAACGCTTCACAACTTTAGTAGCCTCGTCTGTACTCTCCTATAAACATAAAAGACTAGTCTTTTCAATAATTGAAAATTCAAAAACCTGCATTTTCCCCAATTAATAGAAAATCGACTGCTCTATATTTTTGGACATTCCGTTGTTTCCAGTGAATTGGAAAATATGTAACTAAAAATAGAAAAATTTGTGCTTCGCAAGTTGTTCCACCCTTTGCTTTGTTTTCCTTTTTTTGTAATAAGGAATGTAAACAAACCGTCTAGTGTCTTTGTTTTGAAATTTTTAGTATGAAAGGACTCAGTGTCTCAAACTGTTTCGGAAGGTGCCTCACGCTCTCTGATTTTTTACATAAAATTGAATGTATATTTTTTGTTCTGTTACTATAAAACAATATAATTAGACATTTCTAGTTATTTTTGAGTCCGTGAATTTCTGATACAGAAAATATTAATTTAATCTGATAATTACACGTTTGAATGAATTGTTTAAAAAATGTATTATTGTTTATAGCCATTTTCTCTTAAAATAGAGTTAAAAAGTCGCGGTTTTTCTGAATTTTTCCGCTTCTTCATACGACATTCGAATACAAACAAAGAAACAAAAGTTTTTGGTAAAAAATCGAAATTTCATAGCATAATTTGAAATAACGTAATTGAGACTAATCATCAGTGTAAATTATTATTTACTGTATTAAAAATTCACAAACTCAAAAATAACTAGAAATGTCTAATTATATTGTTTTATAGTAACAGAACAAAAAATATACATTCAATTTTATGTAAAAAATCAGAGAGCGATCGGCACTATCCGAAACAGTTCGAGACACTGAGTCCTTTTCATGCTAAAAATTTCAAAACGAAGATACTAGAAGGTTTGTTTACATTCCTTATTACAAAAAAAAGAAAAAGCAAAGGGTGGAACAACTTGCGAAGCACAAATTTTTCTATTTTTAGTTACATATTTTCTAATTCACTGAAAACAACGGAATGTCCAAAAATATAGAGCAGTCGATTATATATTAATTGGGAAAAGTGCAGGTTTTTTTAATGTTTAATTATTGAAAAGACGAGTCTTTTATGTTTATAGGAGAGTACAGACGAGACTATTAACGTTGTGAAGCGTTTGAATCTGCTAACGAGAGTCGTAGACGGCGTCCCGTTCTTTCTTACAAAATGGATATTTCCTCCAATTTTTGACGAATTGTTCTAAAATTTTCCAGAAATCTTCCTTCAATAGTGAGGAACAAATGCCTCACTGAAAGTTTTTTCAACTTTGAAGTTCACTCGATACTTTTCTTCGCCGATGTTAAAAAAACGTGCTTGCCGTCAGGACTCCATTTACAATTAATTATTATTAAACAATTTGCAGTTTTGACTTTTTTCTTCATCTTGTAGGCGTCGCTAGGGTATAATGCATGTGTATACCAAATTTCAAACAGTTTCAATTATATTTGTCTGAGTAAAGACGATTTATGTTTTAAAAAATAATTGAATTTGAGAAAAAAATTTTCCCACTTTTTCAATTTTATTATAAAAAATATACATCGGGAAGAAAAACTTTAAATAGAAAAAAGTTCCATTTTAATATTCTCTACAAGTTTATATTTTTCTTAATTTAATTTTTTGAACTTTAACATGTGGATGTCACGAGGCACTTGGACAATACTTTTTCACGTTTTCGAGCGCTCGCCCGGTTCTTGCATCCTGGCCTTCAATTTACAACCAAAAAGATGAATTTACAAATAGAATAGTGAGTCTTTAAGTACACTCGTTGAATTTTCAACCAAAAAGATAAATTTTCAACTAAAATTATGAATATCCAACTCAAATAATGGAATTTTCAAGCAGGAATATTAATTTGTATTTCAAAGACGATTTCCCTGTTTAAAAATATCATTCTTCAACAAAAAAAGGAATAGTTAACAAAAAATAATTACATTTTGGAACAAGCTTCTTTTTTCTTTTCAGGCAATTGTACTTCACTTCATTTGTGTTCAAAGGTAAAATTTTTTATGTGCATTGAGAGGTTATGTTATCCATATTTTTTCTACATTACAGGGATAATGAGTTACTTTTTTTCAATACTTTATATTATCTATTACATTATTTTCGAAATAATTTCATCGATTTATCAATTGACATTTACGTCCTTTCAAATATACTAAATTCTCGTGCGTTAACTCATCCAATGTGGCCCCCGGTGGTAGAATTCTTCCTATAGACCTTTTCATTTAAATTATTTTTTGTGTGCATGCGCGCAAATGAATTGACCCTCCTGTCAATTTTCGGCTCTGTTGCTCGCAAATGCATAGGAAATGCAATATTTTGTTTAAAAAACTAAAGTTTTAAATGGTATAGCGGAGTGTTTATGAATGCAAATGGAAAAGGATAATGCGATACCAGTAATTGTAAAAAAATGGAGTTGGAGCGCATAAGAGCTGCTGCTACGGATTGTGTAAAAGTGGTAGTCGCAGTAAAGATTACGTCGAAAAGACGGATTCTCAACAAATAGCTAAATTTGCACCGGAAAAAGCTAAATTTGCAATGAATTAGTATAATTTTCAACCAAGAAGAATTAATTTATATCAAAAAAGATCAATTTTTGACAAAAAATGGAAGTTACATTTTCAGTTTAAAAAATTCATTCTAAATAAGAAAAATCTCATTTTTGACCAAAAATATCAATTTTCAACCAATAAGATGAATTTTTAACAAAGTACATGAATTTCTAACCAAATATTTTAATTTTTAGAGGAATTTCCAACCAGAAACATGAATTGCTCACCAAGAAGATTAAATATTCTTTCACAAAATTCAAATTTTTAATAAAATACAGGAATTTTAGACAGAATATTTGAATTTTTAACATAAGATAAATTGTTAACCAAACATGTACGAGTTAAGTTTTCTATTGAAACAATTAATTTGCATCTAGAAAACATATTCTTTAATCAAATAATTAAATTTTGAATAAAGGAAAAAGTTTTCAATTACATCGATGGAACATCAACCAACTAAATGAATTTTTAACAAAGTAGTTCCACTTATAACTAAATAGTTGAATTTTCTACCAAAAAAGATGAATTTTCAACGAAAAACGTAATATATTGTACTCCAACCGCCAAAAGGATTTCAATTCTACACCAAAAATAGTTGAATTCAACCAAAAAAGATGAATTTTCTACAAAATGGTTTGAATCCTCAATAAGCAAAACAGATTAATTTTCAACCAAGTTGCGATTTTTAACCGGAATGATACAATTAATTTCAACTTTAACTTATCGAGAATTCACTAACTCTGTCAGGTTTTCCCTGACATTCCCTGACAAATAATACGAGATTAATCTTTATGTCGGAACAAAAAAAAAGTGACTAATTGGTTTTTCAATTGGAATTTTCCATTCATCACACTTACTCCTATAGAACATACAGTTTTGGTATGCATTTCTTAAAGGTATTTTATTCTTATAAACAAAAATCTGTGACTAGAAACTTCACTTGAAGATTACTGCTTTCGTTGTCATTATATACATTTTTTCTTTATTTATTATCGATAAATACTGCCGTATGGAAACACAAACACAGTCTGTTTACCACAGGGGGATGGCTCTCCTATAAATCTGCCTGTAGAATAAATGTGTCATGAGATTTGAAGACGGCCGAGTGGCGGCGCTGGCTGTACTTTTAGGCCGACAATTATTCAAATGCATGGGGAAAATACAAATTTAATTGATTTCAATTGTTAAAATACGTTTTTAGCATATATTTATCTCGGAAAAATATTTTGTAGCATATTAAATATTCAATAAATTGATAAGTATTAATGAAAAGTGAAGAAAACTTTATTTTGATGATAAAATACGAATACACTTTTCACTAATAATAATATAATAATAATAATAATAATAATTCCAATAATAATTCTACAAAGTGAACATAAAATTTTTATCATTGAAATATGTAAATATAGTCAACTGTGAAAATAGTACATTTTAATAAAATTTTATTTTTATTGACATTTATAATGATTATTGAAAATTTAAATTAACGCTTAATTGAACGAAATTATAAAAATTTATATATTTTGTTTAAAGCTAGAAAATAATTCATTTTGTTTCGTTATAGGACATTTATAAAAATTAATTATAATAATAAAAAATATCTATTGTTACAAATATGTCGAATATTTCTAACGATTTATATTTTTATATACTTTCCAGCGGAAAATCGTCTGTTACAGTGCAATATCGTCACACTAAATTTTTATTTTCCCGGAAAACAATAATTTCTTGTTATAAAAAATTCTTTATTCTTATTCAGCCTCCCTATATCTCAGGAGCAAGTTTTTATGATTTTTTAAAATTAAAGAACAGATTTTTTGTTGCTATCCAAAAATATTTTTCAAACCCCGCGAAACTTGAACCTCCAAATTCTTAAATGATTTCCTCGAAATTGGTTAACTTTTTTTAACGAAACTCATTTTTTCCTAATTTAACAACTCAATATCTCGGGAGTAAGTTTTTATTCTTTGTTAAAAATAAAAATTTCATTTTTATCTCATCGGGAGTAAACTTTTATTTTATCTTTAAATGATTGTTTCATCTTACAGAATTTTATGTGTCTGTCCTAGAAAATTCTGATTTTGTTGCTTATATAGTTTTGTGTACTGCAACCCTTCAATTATAATTAAATTTAATTCTAATTGCGATGAAAAATACTTTCAATTTCATTCATTTTCATTCATGTTATCAATAATTTGCGTTTTCTTACAAAAAGAAAAGTTTAATTGCGTATTTTCGATAAAATTGTCACGCTATATCTCGTTGAAAATTTAAATTTTTTTAGTGCATCACTTTTTTGTCAATTATTTTCAAAGTGAAGAAAAAAGATTGGGATCTTTAAAAACAATTGTGATGAATTCAAACTGTTTTCAAATTTTTTGATACCAACTTTAATAAATTGTTTTAAGAATATTATCTGAAAATTCATGTTACCAATAATTTGCGTTTTTTTTTTTACAAAAAAGTTTAATTGCATATTTTCGATAAAATGTTTACTCAATATCTCATTGAAATTAGAAATTTTTCTTATAGTGCAACGCTTTTTTTCAATTATTCTCAAAGTGAACAAAAGAGATTGCGATCTTTAAAAACAGTTGTGATGAATTCAAACTGTTTTCAAATTTTTTGATACCAACCGCCAACTAAATTGTCTTATTAATATTAATTGAACATTCATGTTACCAATAATTTCCGTTTTTTTTATAAAAAAAAAGTTTAATTGCATATTTTCGATAAAAGTTTTACTCAATATCTCGTTAAAATTTTTAATTTTTCTTATAGTGCAACGCTTTTTTTGTCAATTATTCTCAAAGTGAACAAAAGAGATTGCGATCTTTAAAAACACTTGTAATGAATTTAAAATGTTTTCAAATTTTTTGATAACAACTGCAATAAATTTTCTTATTAATATTAATTGAAAATTCATGTTACCAATAATTTTAGTTTTTTACAACAAGAAAAAAACCAGTTTAATTGCATATTTTTTACTCAATATCTCGCTGAAATTTTAAATTTTTCTCATAGTGTAACACTTTTTTGTAAATTATTTTCAAAGTGCACAAAAAAGATTGCGATCTTTAAAGACAATTGTAACGACTTTGAATTATTTTAAATTTTTTTATAAGAACGTCAATAAATTGTTTTCAATAAAATAGCTGTTTGCCAGATCATTATTATTTTCTTGTCATTTGGTACGGTGTAAACTTGAACTTTTTCGGAGCAATTTGCGTAACCGCAGAATTGCACCAAAAAACAACGCACTTATTTCCCATTATTCTCGTTCATAAAAAAAAATTGATAAAATTTCAGTCTAAAAGCCTTAAAACTTAATTCTTTAGCAAAAAAAAAATCCAAACAGTCCGTTTTTATAATATAAAAAACATAAAATTTCACATTTTTCACACTTTCCCCATGCATTTGAATAATTTTCGGCCTAAAAGTACAGCCAGCGCCACCCTCGGCCGTACTCAACATTTCCGTCACTTTCATTCCAGAGAGTCACGGCCCTGGTTTACCATAACATAACCTGTGTGACGTAGGGCTAAAGCCTACTTCACTAATTCATACGCCACCTA